>WEKY01042442.1:53560-124327 GCA_013390045.1 Picathartes gymnocephalus | reverse complement strand
AGAAACCACAATTAAACCCACTACATTAACAGGATGAGAAGGATATTTAAAATAAAGGCAATCCTGCCCATCTGACACAGGGCTAACACATGTCCACAAGGTCCTTTTTAACCTCTGCAGCAACTGGCACAGTTCAAACAGTAATCTTGCAATGGTCTCCTGAGGAGTCCCAGATATTGGACTCATTTCCAGTTAGATGCCAAAGCAGAAAAGCATCTATGAACTTCATAATCTTGATCATCTTCAGCCCAGGGAGCCAGAGACAATTGTTTCCATTCAAGCAAGAAAAGCACGTGAAACACCAACATGGGGAAAACACTTAACTCTTTCAATTCTCAGACAATGCCCAGTAGCAGCTGTCATGTTTTACACTCTCTGTTTTTTTAGAAATGATGGGTTGAAAAGTACATTTTTACTGTACTACCGGAAGTGCTGAAGCATTGAAACAAGAAACCTTTATTGTCATGCATATGGGACATGGAAGAAGACCAGACTGTAACAGTATTCATTTGACAGTCACTACAAAAAGCTCAAATAACCTCCCAGGGTATAGAAGTCTTTCTATATCCCCACCTCTCCGCAGATCATGTGCCCAACCGTGTTGTGAGATAGGAACAGCTTTAGTGCTTACAGAAAATTCACGTGAAACCACACCATGTTTTGTATTCCATGCTGTGGATTACTTATAGCATGGCACATCAGCCATTATTAACAAGGTGACAGAAGTATCTGGAACTTAATTAACTCCATACTTGGGATCCAGAGGACTGTGACTGACCAGGAACCCTTCCACCCACAGCCTTCAGCTAAACAGTCCCACTCTTTTACATAGAAATGAGACCTGAGGCAACTATGTGACCATCCCTGAGAGTGAAGCCTGGGTCCAGGATTAGAATCCCAGCCATGTTCCTTCACCATGGGATCCTTCTCTCTGCCTGGCTCTCCAGATGTTACAACCCAGCCAGTTCTGCTGGACTGTGAGACTCAAATGTCCCACAACAGCATTTGGCTCAAGGATTCAGTTTTGTGCATTAGCAAAGAGCTGCGTGTGGGTGACCATTCACACAAACAAATACAGACCTGAGGTATCATCCCCGGATATTTTTCTAGACACAGTTGTCAGACAAACTGTTAGACGCCTAAGGAGTCAATGTGGACAGCACTTGCATGCACATTTTTGGTATCTAATAAAAGGTCTGACTTGAAAAGGGAGCTGTGCTGTCTCAGCTCTCATTAGTGATCAAGGCTTTGAAAAATCAAGTGAAAGTTGCAGGGATGCTTGAATAGCTGATTTCTGTCTCCAAGTTTACACTCCAGGGGGCTTAGTTTTAGAAGCAGGTGTAGAGCTGAATTCACCAATATAAGGCACTTTTGTAATATCTCAGCTCCTCTTTGCCCTGCCCCTACACCCGTGGCACCGTGCAACTCATCATCTAAAGCTGTGCCAAGGCATTTTGAACAGCTACCTCCAGGTTAGCAGGAGTGTACCAGTTCTGTATTGATCACTTGTCAAATATCATCCACATGTATCTGCAGCTGGTTAAAAAGCATTTCCTCTAGAAGTCAATATTTATTCATTAACAAACTTTTAGCTAGCTAATTGAAAGTGACAGGATGCATTTTGCCTAACAGATTGCACTTTACTGAGTAATTTCTAATTTACAGTAAATATGATTGAAAATAAAACTTCATTTCTGGTATCAGTTTAAAAATGGTTTGTGCTTCCAACAATTGTACCACAGGGAATGGTTTGGATTTATGTCTGTGTGTGTGTGTGTATGTGTGTGTGTGTGTATGTGTGAGAGTTTTTTGAATTGCAGCAACTTAGTTGAATTTGTCTCTTAATTTTGGGTATGAGAGCAAAGGGACCTTTGGTGAAGGTGACAGCAAATTGAGTTAAAGAGTGATTAAACTGCTATTTCACCTTCTAGCCCTTTTTTAAGCAGGATTAGATGTTTTCTTTTTCCCTCTTCCTCCCTGTGGCATCTCTTATCCATTTAAAAACCTAAGCACCTAGGGGTTAATATGCTCCAGATAATAGTACAACAGAGATTTAAAAAACAAAAGTCAGATGCAGTGAACTCTGAACACTGCTTATATTGTGGAAACACTTATAAATAGGAGAAAGGAATAGCTGCTGCAGAGAGTTTTTATTCCCTCAGTAACAAAGGCGTGTGGCTTGTTAACGCGCTGAGCTCCTGCCTTCCCCTCGGCTCCTCTCACTCTGGCAGGTGAAGAGCACGATCCCTTTTGCTTTAAGTGTGTACTACAGAGCAGGAGAGAGACTGAAGCCTCCCAGGCTGAATTCCCAGCTCAACAAGACTCTTGTAGGGTGTGGGAGCTGCTCTGAAGGCTGACTCTGCTGGGGTACCCCCATGAACTCCGTGTTATGGTCCTCCAACAATGTTATACCAAATGTGCTCCATTTCCAAATAAATGGAAAAGGAAGGGTCTCCTCTTCACCCTGGTACCCACCTTGCAAACTCATTTTCAGTTTTGGATGTCCTATGGCTCATTTATTGACAAACCAGGCCAGGCTGGATGGAGCTCTGAGCAACCTGGTCTGGTGGAAGGTGACCCTGCTCTTGGCAGGGGGGGTTTGGAACAAGATGATCATTAAGGTCCTTTCCAACCCAAACCATTCTATGATTCTGTGAATAAGAAATCGTTCAGATCTTGAGCTCAGGAAACAAATCTGCTGAGGAGGCCAGCACTGGCCAAGGGGAAGTTTGCCCTTTACATGGGGGCAGGGGAGTCCCATGGCCCAACTGGCCTGAAGGAACACGGCAGAGAGCAGCCCATCCACCCTAATTTAAGTATCCAAAGGTCCAACTGAGACATATTCACCCCTGGCCTCATTTACAGCCAACGGTGAGATGGGAAGTGATCTCATCCTAAAATAAGCATCTAAGAGAGGTCAGAAGAACCATCCTCTAGAAAGGGTCATTTTTCTCCACCGAGAAAACGTAAAAGGATCCTAGAGTGATTTTTGCACTGAATATAAAAAACACCCATAATTGCCAACTTTAAACTTCAGCACCACTAAACTTTGCCATCGAAAGCGTACCTAGAGCAGATGAAATGACTCCTGATTTTAACTGATCGATTATCCCATGGAAGTCCTTTGAACCTGAGCCTAAACCCACCAGGCAGCTCCTGCGTGATGCTGAGCTGCAGAGGCAGCAGCTGCCCCCAGCTGAGGGAGGGGACAGATGAAGCTCTGATGACAGGTAGTCAGCAGAGCAGCACAACAAAAAGATTGCATTTTTTAATGGAGATATTCCTCAGAGCCAGAGCCATGCTTTTTGATCTCCGTAGGAATGGATAATGAACTATGAAGATAATGCACGCACAACATTTAAGTACCAGGCAGAATTTGTATGCAATTTAATTAATCACTTTGTGGGGTGGGAGGGAAGATGTAATATAATTGCAACAGCCTTACATTTCAGCAGATATTGATTAAAAATCACTTTTTTACACTCTTACTCATGCTCGGACAGCAAGCAGGGATATACCAGAGAACTTGAGGGAGGTTGTCCATTACAGGACACCTTGTCACCTGTTCTCTGGCCAGGTTTCTAGGAGTTCCCCTTCTTCCAGATGAGAAAGGTTGTGCTAACACATCCTGGGAGCATTTTACCCTTTCATGTGCGCGTCACATGACCACTGATATCAGGAGTGTACTATAACCAGTACTTTCCGTGCATCAGTTCTAAAACAGGGTAAAACTTTTCGAGCCAAGTTTCATCTTTCTTTATCCAGGTCCTGCTAATTTTCTCCATAAACACTGCTGATTTTTATGGTGGATTTGTCAATAAGTGAATGACAAAAGCCAAGATTTCTTTCTTCCTTCCTTCCTTCCTTTCTTTCTTTCTTTCTTTCTTTCTTTCTTTTTCTTTCTTTCTTTCTTTCTTTTTTCTTTCTTTCTTTCTTTCTTTCCTCCTTCCTTCCTTCCTTCCTTCCTTCCTTTCTTTCTTTCTTTCTTTCTTTCTTTCTTTCTTCTTTCTTTCTTTCTCTCTCTTTCTCTCTTTCACTCTTTCTTTTGCTTTCACTCTTTCTCTTTTTCTCTCTTTCACTCTTTCTTTCGCTTTCACTCTTTCCCTTTTTCTCTTTCACTCTTTCTTTCGCTTTCACTCTTTCCCTTTTTCTCTCTTTCATTCTTTCTTTCGCTTTCACTCTTTCACTTTTTCTCTCTTTCTTTTTACTCTTCCACAGACACCTAGAATATACCTCCTGCAATTTCACCAGCTCTACCCATCCTAAAGTCAACAGCCAGAGCTGTTCTGCCATGCACCAAGGGACATACGTCAGCTTTTGGCATTGAAAATGGGTGCCTTGGGATGGTTTCCACCATGTGAATCCTTGAGGTGGGCAAGGAAATGCGTCCCCCATCCTGGACATCCAACCCTCTCAATTCACCTCAGCTTATGATCCTACCTAATATACTACTGAGACAGCAACAGGGATAAATATGTCAGCTCTTCAAACAATTTATCAGCAGATTTCCATGGCTTTTGCTTTGATCATGAGAGGCTCTATTTCAGCATTTTGCTTCCTGGATATTTTGCCTGAAATCCTGGTAATGCTAACGGCACAAGGCCCCGTGTGGACCAATAACCTCATTCAAGGACACTGGTAGCTTGAATAGCTCATCCAGTATCCTTTACAGGTTGGGAGACCAGAAATGCCATCCATCCAGGGTGACATTACAGAGAGGGGAGCAGTATGCTAAAACAGCACATTGGGCTCAGTGCAGAGTAGTATTTCTGCCAAGAACCACAGCTCAGCCTGGAGACAGACCGCTTTTGTTTTAAATCTCTCTGGCTACACTTCCGTCGGCATGATGCAATCCTCGGAGCAAATTAGTGTACACAGGAATCTCCACTGCACTGGAATATGTCATTAGAAATAACTGGTTTTAGTGATGTTTTATCAGGGCTATGACAGAGCCAGCGAGTCATCTGAATACAAGATGTTGCTCCTCTGCAGTAGCTCAGGCTGTGGCAGAAATCCAGACCCTGTGACTAGCCTTTGAGTCTTTGTTGTTCTTTAAATGTCCTCAGTATGGAAGGGGGGAAAAAGGGGGTGAGCTGGGAAAGGCTGTTCTGATTGCAGACCAACTTGAACTCAAGGTTAATATTATTTTTGCCCTGCTTATATTGGTCCTGTTGCAGAAAAAAAAGATATAGCTTCACAGACTTTAGAGGTTTGAAGGATAGAGAGGTTTTTTTCTTGGAAATTTCTACATCTCCTCTCTCCAAGTCCTACAGAAAAAAATAATGATAAACCACTGTTTAGAGCATGGGCTTGGAGCAGGGGAGAGCAGACTTCAGTTGTCACTGTCACAGATATCCTGGGTGATCCTTGGCAAGTCATTTAGGCTGCTTCTTTAAGGCTGATTTCAACAGGAGACTCCAAGCCTGGAGACTTGAGCTTCAGCTCTTGTCTCAGCTGGTCATCTTCAAATGCCTTCTAATTCATCTGGCTGCTAAAAAAGCTATATCACAGTGCAAAAAAAAGGTCTTGTGGTGGTCCTCCACAGGAATCTCAGCAGTCAAATGAGAAGCAACCCCAGTGGGGATGCTCATAACTCACACAGACTTTGAAAGGATCAGCACAAGGAAAAGCAGTAGACATGTAAGTTGTCAGCTCATGAGAGGTGGTAATTCACTCTGGTTTGTGTCTCACAGACCCTTTCCAGAGTTTCCTTAAACAAGACAAACTGCTTCCCCTGCAAGCACGCAAAAAAGCTGTTTTTCCTCCTGGCATTGATTAGTCTCTCTAGAGCTAGGAGAGGCATCATCATATCCAGGGGAAATTAGAGGGAGGTGGCAATGTGTTGTCAACAGAGCTGTAAGAAATTAGGAAAAACTGCCTGGGGAAACAAGCTGCCTTGAATTTCTTCTTTGAAAGGTCATCAAGATTAGGAGTCTTGGGAAAGCTTCACTAAAGTCAGTAGAAAAAAAGAATTATAAGTGGGGAAATTAATTTGGGCAGCAAGAAATTGAACACACAAAGAAAGAAAGTTTGAAGTCAGTCAAAAAGCCTCCAAGAGGGAGATGTTTGTACTGTTAACCCAGCTGCAGGGGTGTGAGAACTCAGGGGCATGAAAGGTCTCCATTTTGTGGAATAAGCATGAAGAATAACACCTCCATTGTGTGGCAAGGCTACACAAGATTGCTTGGAAGCAGAGCTGCCCAGGATGGTCAAGGTACGAGTCATACCAAGTGCAACTCACTGATGAGCAGGCACAGTGAAAGCCCCATGCTCAGGCTGGTGAAAATATAAACGTTTTACTTGGGGAACAACTGTCTGCACTGAATGATCAGGCAGGGGGTTGTTAAAAAGTCAGGCAGACCAAAGAAATGCTGACTGACTTGCTCTGCTTTATCAAACTACTGAAAAAGCCAGAGGTTAGGATCCTGGGCTTGTGATACCTCACAGGTCTTGAATGTAACCCTTGCACTTCCAAGTGTTTTACATGGATGATTTCTTCATTGACAAGAGTCAATATCCACACATTCCTTTCTTATTTTTATCATCCTTACCTTAAGAAACTCACCCTTCAAAAGTCTCACTGAAGTGTATTTGTTTCTGAGAGGAACTTGCTTTTGAAAGATGGATGTTTCCTGAGTGGTAATTTCTTTGGAAGATTCCCATTAAGATCAAATTGTAACAGAAGTGATGAAGAAACTGTATTTTCAAAGCATCCACTGTGTGCTTTCAAAGAGAACCCTGAAGGACAGAATTTTCTTCTGGGCTTTCACCGGACAAAGTGATCCAGGACAGAAACCTTGGACCAGTGCATCACTGCAGGTTCCTAAGGGTCCATTTCAGCTGGATTTCAATTTTGCTTCCTAAGCCTACAGCAGTTCCATTGCCCTACGTGGAACTTAAAGCAGCAAAAAACATAAGAATAGAAAATGACCTTAGGCTGTTCCTGATCATTTTCTCAGGAGATTATCAGTTATAAATAGACCATCTCTACTAGGAAATACCAAAGAGGCCCCTTCTCCCCAAGAAGGGCAGAAGAAGACTTTCTGCTCATCTCAGGGCAGTTCCAGGTTGGTACAGGGTGACTGACACCACTGGAGCTGGATTATATCAGCTCGTGAGCCACAACCATGTGATGCTCTAAGAAAAGGCACAGGTCAGACGTCTCCCCTCTTTTCATCTTTCTGATTTCCAGCACTACCTAAAAAAGAATTTGACACCAAAAAGGTGTGAGACAGCATGTCAGAAGAGAGGTTAATTTAGGACAATTTGGGGTGGATTTCTGCATATTCAGAACAAAAGAAAGAAAAAAAATTTTTAAAAAATTAAAATAAAAAAAAAAAAAAGGTTGAACCTGGTCTGTTAAAGTTTGTAGGTAGCTTTGTTCTGGCAGGGACTGTAAATCAGCCAGCAGCCACATGCAGGGTGTGGAAAGCTCTGGCATCTCAGCACCATCTCTACCACTCAGCAGGATCAAAGAGCCATGTGCTCTGTCACCTTCCACTGCCAGATCCACGTACCCAGAAATGAATGGGGCAAGCCTGGCAGAATAAACGAGGGGTCTCAACGTGTACAACAGACTTGATGCCTTCTTGTGAAGAGATGCCAACTCTCCTCTTGGCCAACTCGAATTACCTTCTCAAATGCTTTTTGCCCATAATTGTCACTCACGTGCATGGAAAATGATGCCTATGAGCATGCACAGATGGGAGCAGACACTCAAAGCTTTTCCCTCCAGAGCTCAGGTATTGCAGCATGTCTTTGGCCTGACTCCTACCTGCCCTGCACTCTCTGGCCAGCTCTTGCCTCTGTGTAGGTGCAGGAAAATTGCCAGGCAGCTCCTCTATCTGCATAGCACCTTCAGCTCTGATCTGGGGGAGGTACAAAGGACAGGAAGCTCCACTTTCTGCTCTTCAGGGCAATGAGAAACCCCTGCATGCAGAGCTGGCTGGCATGGTTCTTGCCAGTTCCTCCTCGCAAGGCTGCTGTGTGCTACAGAATGATTAGGAAGACAAAAGTACAGGTACTTTTGTTTAAAAAAGAGAACAAGCAAGCAAAACTGTTTGCAAAAGCTACTTTTGTCATCAAAGAGGAACATAATTAACATCCCTTTTAAGTGGCACTAAATATGGAGAGTAAATGAGCACCTTCTGATCTCCAGACTTCTGTGTTTATTTCTCTATTTTGCTATTGCTGGGGGACTAAAGTTGCTTTTTCCAACAAGCAGGGCCTCTCACAATAGCAGGTAATTAGTCAAGGGGCCCGAAGGGATCGAATCTTGTCAAGGGAAACTCATTTATACAGTCAGGTGATCAAGGCACATGATCGTGGCTGATCGCTGCAGTGGCCTATTGAGATACAACTCCACGCTTGTCACATGCAATCGGTGGCATTGGGAAATCACTATTTTCACACAGGCATCCTCTTTCCCCTGCAAGAGACCAGAAAGTGCAGCAAATCAATTTGTGGGGGTTGTGCATGGTGTGTGGGGTGGGATGGGGAGACCGGCCCTCTCCTGCTGCAGGAGAGTGATGTTGCATGGGAAGGAGAAAGGATTTGGCAGTGATGCTCCCTGTGATGGCTCTCAGAGTAATCACCATAAATGTGTCTCACTTTAAGAGACCTTTTCCTGTGAAGATTGAGGGTCTGTTTATAAATATTACCTATAAATAAGCCATGCTACCCCATGTGAGATGCCCATGAGCTAAAATTAGGGCCATGATGAATCCACATTGTTGTGGACGTGCCTGACACCAAATATCAGGCCTTAAATTTCCATGAGTGCCGAATGCAAACACGGCAGAGCAGACACCCTATCCCATTTGTTGAAAATAAATGTCTTATTTACGTTGCCCTGGTTGTAATCTCTATCCCCAAGCTGCTATTATTAACTACCACGAGTTTTCTCGCTGAGCTGCATCGGACAGCCAAGCAGGAGACAAAGATCTTGAGGGAGGCAGGAATGTCATGGGAGAGGCAGGATTAGGAGCACGCTTTGCTCAGAGAATTATTTTCAAAGCCTGTGGATGTTTAGGCCTTTATTATCTCCCTAAGAGCAGCACTGTCTCTCTCTGCCTGCAGACATCGAGGTGCGACCAGCTGCTTTTGCAGCTTTAATTCCCCATACACAGAAAGCCCAGGCAGTTTTTATGTGATCAAACAGAGATGACATATATATCGTGACTGATATAACTCTGTTCCCCCCGTGCTGTCCAGCTCCACCACCTCTGAGGCCACCCTCCACCCAGGTTGTCCCAGCACCAGTCTGGTTTCGATGCAGTCCTGCACCTAAGCTTTGCTCCAGAGGGTCTGGCAGGCGAAGAGTGTGGACCCAAAACCCCATCCACACAGGCTGGACAAAGGAAATCCAGGTTCAGCTCACCCCGAGAACCACAGAGGTGTTGAATTGAGACACTTACCACTGGTGAAATGGCCTGAAGCTGGAGCAGACAGGAGTGCTGCCACAGCTTGTACCGCCCATGGGTCTGAGCATCGTCTCACAATGAAGACGCCAGCCCTGAGCTTTGCCCTGGGGCACAAGTGAAGATAATTTTGAGCACCTCCTAAAAGCCACCCTGAGCTTTTACCTGCTAACCTTGGGAGCTGAAGCTGCAGCATCAAATGAGGAGTGAGAAATCATGCTGAAAGCACCTTCCCACCGTGTGCTAAGAGACTTTCCTCCGGAGTAATTTAAAACTCAAGGCTTATTATTTTTTGCTTTGGGAACCACCCCAATTAAAACAGTCTATCAACGCAAGCTATGAGCTTAAATCTTTTCCACTGGGGGACATGGCATGAGTTCTTCCTTGCAAACATTGGTCCCAGGGAAGTGTTCCTGGCAAGGAGTTAGAGTACTGCTAAGTAAAGTCATAAAGATGGAGAAATCCAGGGTTTGAACTTGCCTTCGCCCCTGTGTCTGCAAAACCTCTAACTGCATGCATAAGCACCTTGTTTGTGCAGGCAAATATGGGCTTAACATGCACAGCCAGGCACAATGAAGTAATTTTACAGTCAGTATGTACGTTCCAACCTCTGAAAATCTGTCCTCAAACATCCTTTAGATTCCAGAGTGCATCTGTCCAGAAGTCAAAGCAACTTCTGTATTTGCTCTTGTCATGAAATGCCTCCTCAGCAGAAATTATGCAGAACCACTTTTTGTCTTTCCCTTTCTGTTTACCTGGATTTGGTAAAGCTTAGAGCTGCACATGATGGCCACCAAGCATCTCTGAGCAGCCCTCCAGCATGGAGATGAAATGCTGCTCTAACACCATGCACACAGATGACAGATGAGTAGCTTTGAGAAGCTGACTTAAAACCTGCCTCACCAGCCTGGGGCTCTGTCTGCTGCTGGAGGCATGCAGGTATTCCAGTGGGACGTGCAGAAATGTAGGGTATCACCAGCCTGGGGTTGGCAGGTCAGGCTGAGGGCGTGGGGAAGGCTTCCTCCACAGCTCATTTTTAAAATCCCTTGTCACGCACAATCCCCTGTAGCTGTCATAAGTCCCCAGAGGCCATGAGAGGCCAGGGCAGCAGGTGGGAGTTTAGGTTAAACCTATATGCCATGTTTTCACAAAGTCTGTACTTCTGCCTGTTCTCCCCTTTCCTTCCCATGAGCCTCCTCCTGCTCCCATCATCCTCCATCCCACTGCACTCACCGGGGAGGTTCAAGAGACTATAGAGTGTATTTCCTCATCTCACCTCCTACCTTCCCAACTTCCTCAAAGAGTCACAGACAAAGAACCTCAAATGCAGCTCGAGCTGCCCTTGAAGTAACACTGCTGAGCCAAGGGCAGCAGCCTCATGGGGGAGGCTGTCAGGCAACCAGAGCCCAGCCAGCCCTGCTGACCAGTGGTGCAGGTCATGGTTGCTGTAGTGCATCCCCACTGACTTCTGTGCAAGTCTTCAGCTTCTCTGCATGGTCTCCAATGTAAAAGTCACACAATATATATATATTCTCCCATGCTCAAAAAGAAGAGAAGGAAGAGACAGCAGATCTCATACTGATGACCAGTTATTGACCCTGAGACACTGACATCATCAGAGCATGTTATTCAGGATATCAGGAGCTCCGGATAAGTAGCAAAAGGGATGGTAATAGTCCATTCTGAATTGATACAGTCTGTCCAGTCAATGCTAACTTAGAGCCAAATTCAATAAAGCTGCTTTCTTGACTAAAGCATGACTAAAGCTTACATCAGGCAAGGTACTAAATGCTGAGGAGTAAAACACCAGGATACAAAGAGTAGATAAATTTGACTGGCCCAAGTTGTTACTTTGGCTATACTGCTCTGGATCTGGCATGGCTTCAGATCCCAGCTGGAGACCACAGTCAGACAAGGGGAGAGAGTCAGGCAGCCTGGGGAAGTCCTCACCCCACTGCAGTCACTGGCACATGTACTATTAACTCTGATCAAGGCAGAATTTCACCCTTCTCCTGATGGTTGCACAAATTCTTTACAGCCAGTATTGGAAACCCGTTCATATAGATTTGTTTTTCTCAACTGCTGGAGCCAGAGCAATCCAGCCTGAAGCATCTAGAGATGTTTTGATCTCCAGAAAGTGCAAAACACCTCTCCTGGGACAAGGCCTATAGCAGACCATCCTAAGATTAATACCATCCTGAAATTACTAGCCACCGTGGACTGCATTTTCCGTAACTCTTCTCAGATCAACAACCCAATTTGCAGCAAATGGTCCGGCTCTAGAGGAAATCAGCACGTTTTTCTCCTTCCCCAGAGGATCATGCAGTCCATGCTCAGATTGTGGCTGGTGGGAGTTTTCATGTTTAAAAATACCCGTCCCCATCCTCTCACACACGCAGGCACGGCTTGCGCGTGATGATCATTTATGAAAGCTCCTCGCTCGGAGGCGAGCGCCTGTTCCAGGAGGGCTGTTCCAGGAGGGCTGGTGACAGAGGGCTATTCCAGACAGGCTGTTCCAGGAGGGCTGGTGACAGAGGGCTATTCCAGACAGGCTGTTCCGGGAGGGCTGTTCCAGGAGGGCTGGTGGCAGAGAAGATGAGCGTGTACCCATGCCGCCGTTGGAGGTGTCTGCAGAGCTGTGCCTGCCTTCCTCTCCCTCCTGGCCTCCCATTCCTTCGAGCAGCAGCAAGGGGAGCCTCGCTGGGGTCCTGTCGTTGTCCTCGTGTTCTCCCTCCCAGCTGTCATCTTGTTTGCTCGTGTTATTCTGCCTCTGAGTTAATGGTGAGCCCTGACGTGGTTAAACACTGACTCAGACAGTGGTACTGACTACAGTGATGTATTTTTATTATTTCTTTTGTACAGCGCTTCATTTGCAGTGGTTCATATTATACCAGGAATCAGTTTTAAACACACTCCAGGGTCTCTTCTTCCTATTCAGTGCATCCTATTAATGCATCCTGAAAGGGATTCTCACATGCACTCACTTGATGTGGTTGCTATTTTTTTCCCTTTCTTCCCTTTACCAATCTGCATCTCTCCATCCTGCCGGGGGATTAGGGCCATTGTTGCTATTTAAAACAGCTTCGCTTTGGTCTGTGCTCTGAAGGCTGGATGCTGGCCTGTCACTTTCCCACCTGCTTGGATAGTCTCTGCTTGGGCCTGAAATCCCTCATTATGCCCTTCACTTCAATAACATGGATCTGCCGTGGAATCAGGGCCATAAATAATAGGCATCCCGTGTGGTCCTGCCTTTGTAAGTACTAAATCAGTGCAGCTTTTGAACTGATCCAGTTGGCCCACTGAAACTGAGAAAATTAGACTTTATCTCCACCAATGTACAGAGAGTGGGCTTGGTTTCCTCTCTAACTTACAGCATCAGTCCTGAGCCACACATGTACGAACAGATACAACTCCACTGTTTGAGCCACACCTCCTCTTCCAGCTGTGCTCACCCTGCTGCGAGATCTGGGATGGGAAATCAGAGGTTGAAAGTTAAGAAAACAGCAATCAAGGGAAAAGTTTAGGGCTTCTTCTATCTCTATATATCATATAGATATAAGATATGGGGAGGAAAAGAGCTTCTATGCAAGTGCAGCAAGTCTAAACCTCCCCAGCTGTGACTCCTCTCACATTCAGCTCCCTCCAGCCTGTGCACAGAGATGCAAATAGGGGCTGCCTCATCTTTATGCCACCTGAACGTTAAGATGACAAGGCAAACTCTGCAAGACTAAAGCATCTCTCCATCCTTTTAGTGTTGTTGGAGCAGTTTAGGAGACAGATCTGGGTGTTTGGGTCCAGCCCATTATGTTCAATGGAGCTGCATCCATTTGTAGCCGTGCTACATTTGACTCTTGTAAAACACATAGACATGGGGAATAAATGAGATTATATAGGTCTTGGAGTTGTACACAAATGCACAATGATCTCAGATCCATCTGCTCCCCAAGGCCTGAAAGTGAAATCTGCTTCCAATCTTATGTTTTATGCTTATTGCTGTCATGCTGTTTATACCCCTGAATGCTGCACATTCTCGTTTTGTTTAACATAAACAACAACTATGCACCGTCTGCTGAAACTTTGTCAACTGCCTCTTCCTTCTGTCTGGATAATGAAAAGGCACAATCTAACAAATGCATCTTATTCTAACTGTTTGCTTCCAGACATAATACATCAAGCCTGAAGGTAAGAAGCAAGGGGAGAAAATTAGATGGATTTGGTTTCAGTAGATGTAATTCAGCTTAGCTTCATGGAAGTCAGTAGAATAACACCAAGCAAGCATGAACCAACAACCTAAACTAGTGCTGTATCCTTCCTAATCCTATCCCCAAACTTGCCAGTATGGCAAGCAGAGAGGTCCACTCCCAGGTTTATACCTCATGTACAGACTTTGGATTCACTTTTGAGAAGCTGAAGCAAGACCTACGTGAGGGGCAACCTTCCCACATCTGCAGCATTAGACTTTACCCTGATATATCCTGCTGTCCAGTGCAGAAATACAGGATATTGTGAACCTTTAGCTATGGGATGTTTGAAGATTTGAATGCATGTGGTTCTTTTGCCCTGTGATGTATCCAGTCAACACATCTGCAGTGGCCAGCACCTCTGGGGAAGCTGAAGTTAGTGTTTTTCAGGGTCTCCGTTACATCCAAATGTGCCATGAGCCACTCTAGGCATTTTGCTCTGCCTAATTAGACTTAGCTGTGGAAATTCCTCTCTGAAAGTTAATTTTCTTCTAAATAAATGCTCTTACAACCACAACCAGGATTTGAGAAATGATATGGATTAAAAAAACCCTGTCTGATTGTCATTTTCTCTTGGTCATCCAAACTGCAAGAATGTCAGTCCCATGAAAACAAAATGTCGTTGCTGTTTCCTCAACAAAATGACATCCAGTTCCTCAGCTGAGGCTGTAGAACTTTTTTGTGAAGAGTAACAGCAAATACAGAGAACAAGAAAAGAGAGAAAAGAGAAGTGACATTGACAAACTGATTTTAAACTCACAATGTGAGCTACAGTTATAAAACATATGTATCATCTTAGCTTCTGTCATGCTAACTGTGCCAAATTCAGGGGGGTAAAAATCTACAAAAAGCTCAGCAAAGCCCCATCCAAAAATATAGAGCCCAAAAACTTTTGATTTGGCTTTTTTTTCCCTTTTCATAACTCACTTAGCTGTGTAGCTGCAACAAACCTCATTGCCTAAAATGATTTCCACCCTGCATTTTCACAGCTTCTAATGTCTGAAATTCCAAAAGCAAATTGAGATTTATGCAGGTCCCTTCCCTTATTTACCCACACATTCTTTCCTGCAGGACTTTCTCTGAAGTTTTCCTCAGGGCTGGTAAACAACCATCCCTTAGGTCTCAGGTTCCCCCTGCCAAAGCCTGCCAATCAAGCTCTGCTGCATTCCTGAGTCTTAACATCTCCTGGCCCAAAAATCAGAGCATCCCTGTGACCAGATACTAACCTAAGGGATTTTAAGGTGCTCCCTGGTAGCTAATCACCAGACAAATACACGCTTCTCCAGAAGCAAGGTAAGAGCAAGCAGCATAGCCAGCACCACCTCTGTGCAGGGGTCTGGATTCCTGCACAAAGCACTGCCTTTGGCTTGCCACAGCCTCTAATCTAAGCAGGGTTTAAAACACCCTCAATGGGTGGAAAACAAACAGGAATGAGCTATCAAAATATAATGAAAACTTAGAAAAACCCAGGAGTGATGGGGAAAGTAACAGCAGAAAGAGTCACAGTTATAATAATTACTGGTATTGATATCTGCTAATTAATCAGTAAAACATAAAGCATTTACATGTAGCTCCTGTCTCAGCTGTTTGATCATTTCATTCCCATTTCTGAGTAAAGAAAAGCTTGTTTTGCTATTTCAGCTCCTGAACTAATCCAAAACATATGCAGGGATGCCACACACACAAAATAAAACTAGCACACACATCCTCCACCAAAGACAACCCGACATTTTCAAACCTAAAAAAAACCCAAAATAAACTGTGAGTTTATCCTGAATGTGGGTGAGTTCTCATTTCACTGAGACAACTTTCTGGTGAAAATGGCTAAATAATCAGCTGGGAAACCAAAGAAATAAAGTCACTAAAAATCAGCTCACTGAAGGATTTCTGCCCCAAATTTGACATAATGCATAATTTTCCTGTGCATTTCACTGCACTAGTACATCTCTACAAGCCACATGCTCAGGGCAGGTTTGGATATTTCAATAATAAGAATGGTCTAGGTGAAGATGTCCTTGCTCATTGCAGGGGTGTTGGTCTAGACGACCTTTAAAAGTCCCTTGTAGCCCAAATTCTTCTATGATTCTATGAGCCACAGGAGTAATAAAAGCAAGGAGTTAAAAAAGCCCTAGCAGGTCATCAGGGATATAAAACTCCTTGCTTGGAGGGATGGGGGAATGAGAAGAAAGCAAAACAAGGATTTTGTAGAAAAGTTTCTCTGTGATTAAGTTGTTCCGTAACAGCAGGGTTTTTTGCATCTGCCCTGGATAAGAAGAACTGGTCAGGATGTGGAATGAGAATTAAGCCAGACTGGAGGACAGTCCAGCTTGATGCCTGCCATGAGAAGCATATTCATCTCAAAAGAGAAAAGAAATGTAGCTTGAAGCCAGGAGCCTGACCCTCAGTCCTTCCGCTTCTCTTTTCAGCTGTGTGTAAGAGCGACCCTTATTTTGGCTAAAACCTGTGTCTGCTGAGACCACCTGGGAAGCTCCTGGTCCCTGACACAGGACATTGGTTTGGGAGTGCAGGGACAGGCTGAGGAGAGGTTTCACACTGCATGAGCTCACCGGGCTACCAAGGTTTCACAACAATCAGTGCTGTGCATGTTTGTGCCCCATGCCCCAAATTTTGAGCTCAAAATCAGCAAACGATGAGGTCAGTTCCTGAGACAGCACCACAGGGCTGGATAAGTGGCAAGAGCTGAGGTGATATTGTCATAAAAGCTCCTGCTGGGGGCTGTGTTTGCTGGCAGCAGCACAGTTGCATTGCTCATGTCTGGGAGTGTTGAGAATGAGAAATTTTCTGTAACAAAAACCCAGCCTGAGCCAAACGCAGAAGGAAGAGAGAGGCTCTAGGTCCAGGCTGGCAGCTGATGCACCTGGAGAAGATCTCAACTCAAAGCCAGAATCCACAGAACAGCGTGGAATGTAAGAATCAGAGCTCCACGAGACAAAAAGAGAAACATTTGTGGGGATGGATGCACTAAGACAGTGCAGCCATGAAATAAGAGCCCAGCTCAATCTTTCCCTGTTCATTACAAGGAACCAGGGGCTGAGCAAGGTGAGCAGGCAGTGTGGAGGGAGGAAGGAAATGCTTTGTGGGAGCCCTACGGTGTGAGCCAGTGTCAATTTGTTACCTGGGGTGAAGCAATTGTTGGAAACTCCCCTGTGTTTGTGGCATTTTGTCACAATGAATATTTAATTAGGCCAAGGCACGCCTGGCAGTTTGCAGACACGTTCTCCCTGTCGTGGGGCTGCTCCAGAGGGATGGAGGATGCACAAAGGAGTCTACAACCTCAGGCCACTCTTTCCAGACAGGTCCCTCCTGTAGGCAGCTAAACCCTTGACCACCTCCTTAAAAACTTGATTTACAGATTATAAATACAAGCCCCAAGTGAGCAGCCATAAAGAGAGCTTAAGCCTAAGCACTGCCAGGACTCAGAAATACCTTTTTTTTTTTTTTTGCTGAAACAAGGTGCCCATTTTAGCTGTGAATGTATGGCTGTAAGGATGAAGCTGGGTAAATGGCTTGCTCTTGAAGAAAACCCTCAAGAAGCTTCATTACACTGAAAACCTCATTAGTCCTTTTGGTCCCACAGTGGGAAATGTGACAACCCTGTGCAGAGGGTAATGCTGTCCTGCAGAACTAGAAGTGGCTGTGGGGATCGAACACCAATACTCCCAGTAATCAGAATTCAAATCTGGCCACAGAGGCTGGTTTTGCCTCCAATACGTTAATTCCAGCTTTTCACATTCACCAGCCTTTTCAAATCAGGATCTTCAGAAACACGAGTGTCTCATTGTCCCCCTGGTGTCCTGAAACACATCCAGCCCTGAAGCACCCAGCACTGGCGAGAGTAAACAGCACACATCTGCAGCCAGCAAAAAGGCATCTGACAACACCAAGGAGGCTGAATCCTGTGCCAAGGGCAGCTGCCAGCCCGGGGATGGTGGACTTCAAGACTCTGATGGGACATGAGCATTGTCCAGGCTGCCTGAGGAATTTACTCATGGCAAACACAGCAGTGCAGGATAAATAACTTGACTCTCAAGGGATCACTACCTTCAGACCAGCTCCCACGGAGGGGTAAATTTCAGGCTGCTCTTTTGCTTTCTCTTATCACATTTTTGGTATTAGTGGTGAAGAGAAGTATGTTCTTCATGGAAAAAAATATATTAAAAATAGTCCTGATGTTGTTCTCTTGGGCTCACATCTTTCCTGTAAGCACATGTACCTCAATCATTCTGATATTTTCATTGATCCCAATGAAAGGACAAATTAAAAACTGATCATTAATTCACAGGCTCACTCTGTCCCTCTCCCACAGAGAAACATTGGCTTATTTATGTAAATATTCACTTTTTTTCCCTCCATCCCCAAACAAGCCATTATACCCCAGATGTTTAAAAAAAAACCTCCAAAATCTGGGGATCTTTTTTTTTTTAATTACCTGGAATTACCTGGACTGCACCAGATCCTGCTGGAGGCCTCCTCTCACACCACCACATGTCCACCTTCACAGAGAGTTTCTATTTTTCCAAACACTCAGCCCTATGATGCCCCTTCATGCCAGTTTGGCTCAGTTTTGAATTCACAGCACAGTCTCTGAAGGACAAAATTAACCTTAAGACCCTTTAACACACGTTTGCCTGTTACAGCCCATTGAGATTTAACTTATTTTAGTGGATGAGCCATTGGCTTGCAACCACCTCGTGCAAAACACCTTCCCTGCAGCATTGGACCTGGCAGAGATGTCTTGAAAACTGCCTGTGCCCCAAACAATCAGCAGGGGAAGATACCTCAGCCAAGCTGGGGCTTCAACAGATGCATGGATGTGCACCCACGTTGAAACCATTCCCATAAATGTGTCCAGCAAGTGAGAACCCTGACACTGACAACAGCTCACGCTTCCAAATATCTTCCTACCTGCAGGCTAACTGCTTCCCAAGTCTTCCCTTGGCCAGCAAGGGGGGAAAAAGGCTGAAGTGGGGAAAATTCCTGATTTGCTTGGCCTTGGAGGTTGCATTTACTTGTGCAAAGCCTCTCACATGCTCCACCACTCCATCAAAATGCTGTCTGAACTCTTCCAATAATTCATCTATCATCAGCTGGATTAACAAAGAGCACCCTCCCTCCCACCACAGACCTCAAATCTCTCGTCACTCTTCTCTTGCATGGCTTTTCCAAGCAGAAAACACAGGGTATGTTAAAGACCCCAGAGCTGCAGCAAGAGGTGGTCAAATAAATGAGACAAAGTCCCAGAAGAAGCCAGAAGAAGAGCAGCAAAGAGAGGCCATGGTCCACCTGAGGCCTCCCAGCCCTGCGCATTAACCACAGTAGGCCCACCGCTTACATCTTCTTTTATCCTCTAAATGCTGGAGGCTGTTTAGTGCCTTTTTTTTTTTTTTTCCTCTTTTCTTTTCTTTTTTTATTTTCTGTTCAAATATTTTACTAGCTGCACTGAAAAGAGAGCTACAAACAGTAGGGAAGAATCTCTCATGGCCAGAATACAATGAAGCGCATAAGTGCGGGGGATTGCTCCTTACAATACTTGAATCAAAGATAAACATGAAAAGAGCTACCTCCTTAGAGCAAAAAACAGAGCAAGACACCATTCCCAAGGGGAGCAGTGATGTCTTTAAAAAATAAGCCAGCCACATCAGAGGTCAGAGCAATGTGGGGAAGAATATTTTTTCATCCAACATCTCACCTGAATTTCAAATCCAGGCAATTTGCTGGCAAACAGCATTTGAGAAAAAACATTGGGGTGTGGGACTTGCTGCAGACAAAGCCCCTGTTCCAAGGATCCCAAAACATTTCACAGTCTTAAGTAAGGAAACTTCACAACATCCCTAATTACTGACTGGAGAGCTCTAGTCTGAAGGATCTGAAAATGATGTCATGCCTGTTTTGGGCTGACAGATCACTTCCAGGCAACCACGGGCACAGTGTCCTCCTCAGCCCATTTTCCAGCCCAGAGCTGCCTCACCTCTGGAACTCTTTGGGGCCACTGTGGCATCCAGCAGTGGCTGTATCCCAGAGAAGTGAGCAGACTCATTCCCAAAAGCAAGGTACATCTGCCTTGGGTGCCTCCTGGCAGACCTCTGGAGGGCACCAACATACCCTAAATCCATAAAACACCCAATCTCATGATATTAAGAGCCACGGAGACAAGGACAGGCATTCTTAAATCACTATGGCCAAAATAAAGCTCCCCTGACGCCCTCCAAAGGACCCCATTGCCCCATGTGGGTGTTGCCAAAGCCTCCACAGCAGCACTGTGCAGCATCAGACTGACTCTCAATCCACTTCTACAGGCACCAGGAGCTCTTCCCCTCAGCTGGGATCTGCATCAGCAGCCACAGGTCCCAGGGTCAGCGACACAAAAGTCACCCTTCAGCCCTTGGGTTGGGGTGAGTCTGTTCCTGGAGAGCATGGAGGGATTCAGGAGGGAGCTGCAGACCACGATCAGAGCTGCAAGGGGCTGAGATCAATGCTCCACTTGGATTTTCCAGCCAAGTCATCCAAGTGGTGAGGCACTGGCATGAGGAAAAAAGAAAAGGAAGCTTGAGGTGTCTTCAAAATGAATCCCCTCCCAGGTGCAGGGAAGGAGCAGCATCTCCCACACAACTCTGCCTTATAAACTCATGCAACACCCCAAAATATGGGAGCTTTTATTTGGCCATGGGGTAAAAAAGAAAGCATCATCATAAAGGTTAAACCCCAGGCTGAGATAGAGTGGTACCATGTGAAAATGAGTACAGTGTGTTGAAAACTTCAGGATATTTCTGGAGCCCACCTTGTTCAATTGCTGCCCAGAGAAGATGGAGGGCTAAATATTTACTGCCCTTTGAGAGAAGCTTCACAACACTGACTGGTCCTGTTCACCATGTCAGGGCTCTGCCACCATCGGTTGCAGATGTCAAAATTTTGACACTTACATCCAGAGCAACTGCCCTCCAGCAGGGTCTAACCACTTGAGCTCTGCTGCTGTTTTTGATAATTTTATTCTGATGGGGGAATCAGCATGGCAGAGGAGAGGCAGGGACAGACTGCCCAGGACAGACACTGGGATGTGCTCAGCTGCTACAGGCACAGCCAGGCAGCACCAGCTCTTGGAGATGAAAAGGATGTTTTGGGGAAAAACCCAAAATTATCAGAGAGGAAGGCAGCATAAGAAGTAAAATGAGCATGAATAGAAGGACTGAAACAAAGCAGAGCTCCTTTCATTGGTATTCCCCTAGCACCCAGAGGCAGCCACAATTGAGGGAAAATTAGGTGGCAGTGTCTTTCAGTGACTTATCCTTTGAGGAAGAAAATCAAATTGATGTATTTCCCAGGGAAAAGAGAAGCCTACCATCAGCACCAGAGGAATTTGATCGTAGGAGGAATAAGAGAAGAAAATGCCTTTATTTTTTACTTGATTTGGAGACATGCCTTTTCCTGAAGAGGGGAGGGAGATCCTGTTTTTAAGTTACACCAATGCTCTCCTCGAGCCCAGTGGAAGCCTTCTGCTGGCATCCATGACCTGGATCATTTGGGATGCATCGCAGCCAAGGAGAGCTCCCCTGGCTGGATACAGGCCAGACACATTTGGGTGCCCCATGGGACCCTTGTGCTTGACATTTTGAGTCTGAAGAGGCTCAGCCTGTGTGATTACTGTGCAGGGTTTTTTGGACAATTTGTTGTCTTTCTGTGGAAATGGAAACTTCTTGTCTTGCTTCCAGAGCCAGAGCAGCCTTCACTCTTTGACACATCCCTGGTTGCCTTGGCACTTTTCTCAGAGCTCTGTCCTTCTGTGTGCTACAAATAACTGTTTATATTTCCTCTGATTTGTGTTGGACAAGGTGAGCAACATTCAGATTTCACCAAGGTGTGTAACACACTTCAGTTAGCGCAAGAAAACACTGCTTTAGACAACAGCAAGAAAACATCTCGATTATATTTTCACCTGCCTCCAATTCCAGCTTTTCAAACACAAGGCAGACAGCAAAAGGCTTCTAGCAGAGGCTGGCCTGCCTCAAAAAGAACTCAATTTCTACCAGCAGTGGAAAGCTGCTTCTGAGTCTCATTCTTGCAACACAGACAAGTAAATAACAGAAAGCTGAACCACCGCTGAAATGTGGTAAAAGGAATAAGGACCAACGTGTGCTCAAGAGGGTGTAAAAGAGCATTTAGACCCCAATATCACTGGGCATTGAGTCCGTGGCAATGGCTGCAAAGATAATTTAGACCTCTTCCCCCATTCTTCTTTACCCTCAAAAAATATAGGAACAAAAAAACAGTTTAAGCATATTGACGGCAAATTCATGGCTCTCATTAGATCTTTAGTAGCCCAACAGGTCAAACATGGGCAACTCTTACCCCATGGCTAAAACACAAAGCTGCTGCAGGTCAGGCTGGCTTCTCACAGAAAGGCTCTGCTGAGTTGTACCCCAAAAAGGATTAAATTGCCTTTGTGCACTTTCCACACACCCTGCTGGGATGGAGGGAGCCACTGGGCCAGAAGTTTTCATATTCTGCCTCGAAATTCAGTTTTGCTTAAATGGATCCATTTTAGAGGCAACCTGGGACTGAACACATGTCAGATGCACATTTTTAGCGATGTTATCATTGTTTGCGAAGAGCGCTGGGGAGGCTCAGCCACAAAACACACATTCACCCAGTGTCAAGGATGCCCAATACTAAAAGCAAAGCAGCTCCCAAAAGGCAGCAAACTCATTTGCCCGAGGCCACTCGTTCGGGCTGCTGCAGGCGGCCGGGTTCCCGAACAAGCACGGGGCTGAGGGAGCAGAAAGGATTTTCCATGGTTCATGTGTCAGCCACGGCTCAGAAAGGTCAATCAGTTTTTCAGTGGGAGCCAAAGGAGAGAGAAAACTGCAGCTGATTAGGAGGAAGGGGGGGAAGGGGAGAAGGAATCTGCGGCCGTGCCAAAACCTTTGTAAACAAACTTCACTGCAATGTTGCAGATGAAAGAGCAGCGCCTGGCGAGCGGGATCCAGTTCCTAGGCATAAATCAGGAGCCGCTCCAGCAAAATCAAGGAAGTCACGCTGGCACAAGCGGGAGAAGAATCACCCCCTCCTGCTGCTGAACAATAGCCCTGGTCCCCCAAACACAATTCCCCCCTCCCACACCGGAACACCTGGGTGGCAGCACGGCCGAGAGGCTCCGGCGTTGGAGCAGTCACGCCCCTAAATGCCAGCCCGGGTTCGGGAAGTGAGGTTGCATCCACTGAGCCGCCGCCAGTTCAGGAGGAGGGGGCAGTGGATTCACCCCCAGCTTCTGGGTTTCCTTTGTTCCTCCTCTCAAACAAATCCCCTGCACACGCGGGGAGAGGAACGCAGATAGGGAAAGGGCGGTCGTCCCGAAAGGAGGTGAGTAGCAGCACAGACTGCAGCTCGCTGACAGCACGCTGAGCCACAAGCCACTTTTTACACCCTTTTCAATAAATATTAGCTGGAGGGGGCTCTGCTTTTCCCACTCTCCTGCCAGCACGGCCTCTTATTGTTTACTCTCCCCCAGCAGTCCAGGCGTTCTTGTTAATGTGCTGTGATTGAGTGCTTGGGAGAGGATGGGGTTTGGAGTTCGCTCCCGGCTCCCTTTGGAGAGCTGTTTACTCTTCGGTGGTGCCCATGGCCCGCTGAAGACAGTGCTCCTTCCCTCACCCCTGCTGCGTCCATCTGCTTTGTCTGCCTGTTTTCCTGCTGCCACCGGCAGGCAGCTGGCCCGCGCATTTCAGCTGGCTGTTCCTAAACCCCTGGAGGAAAAAATAAAATTAACCCCGTAAAGAAGGGGGCTGGGAAGGATGGGGAGGAAGGAGAGAGAGGAGCAGCTCTGCTGCCCAACACTGCTCCCCCTCCACAGCTGCCTGCAAGGACAGGCGCTAGCACAGGGCTGAGCCTCAGCTGACATCAGGATGCTGCTGGCACCAGGTGAGGATTTGGCTGGTGTTTTTTGTCTTGTTTTGTATTTTCTACCTCCAGCAGACAGCATGCAAGCACAAGGTTTTAGCTCTTCTTGGGTCCTCATGTCTCCGCCGCACGGCAGAGGGTTTCAGACTCCATTTCTCCTGGTCTTGTTGTCATGCTGTGGGTTTCTGCGGATTCCGTGGCTCAAGACAGCCCTCATTCACACCTGGCAGCCCAAGTCACCAGCAGGCACATTCCCCAGCCTTCCCCCACAGGAGTCCAAAACTAGAACATGGCAATCAGACACCATGGAGCCAGGGCTGCTCCCCCGCATTGTCACCTCCACTGTGCTTCTGTCAATGCCCTGCCAAAACCCTTCACATTGGTGCAGCCAGTGCTCCCTCAGAACTCACATTTGGTCTCAGGGACTCCAAAGATGTTTCAGGAGAGCTGTGACCAGTCAGTCAGCACACACCATGGGGCGACAGTCTGTGAGAACAGAGATATCCTGATTGATGCCTTTTTAAAGTCTGTCTCTGCATCCCTCTGGAAACCAGACCCTTTGCAGTTCAGGCAAGGGCCAGGGTGTCTCTATGGTTTGCAGCATCACTGGACACACCAGGGGTCCCCAGTCCCTCAAGGAGTAAGCTCTGCCAGCAGCCTCAGAGGTCACCCTCTGACCCGTGTGGACATTTTGTGGCAGAGCCAAGGATCACGTGGAGTCACTGGCTGCATGCTGACCCTGCAGGGAAGGTAGGAGACATCTGGCATAGAGCTGGAGCAGTGCCTGGAGAGCCCAGTGAGGGTCCTGACATTTGGGTACCACGAGGGACCGGGCTGCCAGCTTGTCTTTCATCAGAGCCTCTGCTACCAGAGTATCCAAACCCTTTGGTCTCTCTCAAAACCCTCTGAAACACAGCTCATTTCTGCACAGTCTGACCTGATCTGGGAAGTATTTAACCACTAAAAGGCAGAACTGATAAGCGAGCTAACGTGATAACCTGCTGGGTGCCCACAGGCAGATGCAAACATACCTGTGTCCATGCTCCCACCAGGCAAACACAGCAGCTCTGGACATAAATACATGTGTGACACATACAGAAAATCCCCACAGCACTCTCCAGATGAGGGTTGCTCACACAGAATTTCCCCCACATCTCCCTCCTCAAGCTCTGAGTGGCAACTGGGGCCATTCCTGGCTTGCCTTTGACCTCCCTCAGTTCTGCAGACACAAACGAGGTCTGCTCCTCTTTGCACACAAGCCTCGCAGCTAACAGGAAAAGCAAGTGGAACCAGAAGTTAGCTACAGTTGTCAAGCCAATATTATATGCTGGGGAAACCAGCAGAAGTTGCAAATCTCCAGGGAAAACTGTAAGCCCTCTTGAACACAGACTCCCATAGATAAATAGATATCCAGGATCTGGCATCCCCCAGGGACCTCAGCTACTAAGTCTGCTCCCTGGGGAGTCTTCAAAGCACAATTTCCTCTCCTTCACACCCTAAACCTGTGGAAGGCAGCAGCTTCAGCTCCTGCTCAGCAACACTTCTGCTGCTCCAGGAGCCAGCCCTGGCAGGGGCTGTGCTTGGCACAGGTAAAGCAGGTGCCAGGTGCACATCGGTGGGGAATCACCTCGGGATCTCACATGTGCTCATCGGAGCCACAACCAAAACCCTCTGCAAGATGTGCCCTCACACTCCCCACCCACCTCTGCAGCAGCAGCTGGGAGAGCAAAACTGCATTGCCTGTCTGGCACATTTGCCCTCATATCCCTCTCTCCAGGTGTGCACAGCTTTTTTTAACATTAAAGAGAGATGCTCCAGTGCCTCCAACAGAAAATAGATACCCCTCATTGTTTGAGACTGTACTCGTAAAAGTCTCTGTAAATTACAATTTCATGGATGTTCTGCTGTTGGTCTGGGTCCATTAGAGACACTTATTTTTCTTACCTTCATTTCCTCTCTGTTCTTTCAAGTAATAGGCTTTGCTGGTGCTGGTTCCATGCTGCTGCCCCTTGGAAATAGCTGTAGGTGAGAGAGGATGAGGATGTTCACTCTCCAAAGCCTTTGACTGTACAGCAAGGAGAGAAAATGCCACCTGCTACCTGATAGGGACTAATTTCCTGCTAGGAAAAATGGTTGCTAAACATCTGGCCTGACAGCTGACTTCCAGCAGAGCTGTAGGAGGCAGCAGAATATGCTGGACTGGAGACCCTGGCCACAGTTCAGCAGTACCAGGCTGCCCATGGCGATAGCAACAACAACAAAAAACTGATTTATCTTAAGCCTCTGGTTACCAGAATCCTCTGCAAATAACATGCAGGGAGCACAACAGTGCCTGTATGTAGAGGAGCACAGCACGACAATGAGGATTTTATGCAAGCCAGGATATCATGCAGGGGTCTTATGGAGTTTAGCCCCATCCCACTACCAGGTGCAGGTGCCTGGATCTTCCAATATGACTCCGTAGCTGACAGAGTAACAGCCACCCATACCCTGACTGCAGTGCAGTAACTCCTGACTGGGGAAGGAGGTGCCCTGAATTTTCCTTTTTCTCTCCAGAGCCCTCTGAGTGCTAACAAGTTAGCAGTGTTACTGGTTCCCTTCCAGGATGGGATTTGGGGTCCTGCTTTCACCCCAGGCTCTATTCAGACTGTTTCTGGGAACCCTGGCCAGTCTTCTGATCCACCCAAGAAGCCCAGGATTTGTGAGCTGTGATGGTGAAATATCCTAGAAAGAAAACACACCTTTTGCATTCTGGGGAGTCCACCACATTTCCAAAAGTGAGTCCAAAACATAGCTATGGGATCTTTCACACAAGAGAGCTGGAAGTGGACCTGGATGCTGGAATTCTCCTTTCCTGGAGGAAAGGAGAGAAACTTCAGTTTTGAAATGCTGTGGAAATATCCAGGGAGCAGAAGCACTGGCAGTGAAGGGAAAGCCTTCGGGTAGAGATGTTGTGCAGAACCAGCAAAATCAGGGCAGTCTGTCTGTATTTTGAAATGTGGTTTCACGCTGGGAAATGAATTATCTTGAATTATGAATCATTTCTGGTAAGCAGGGTATTGTGAGGAGATACTTTAGGGGAGAGGGAAGATAAGGGAGCCCTGTGCATGGCCACAGAAGAAAGACATCTTGGAGCTCAGCCTCCTGCCTTTGCTTCTTCTTCTAAGGCACAGCGTTAGAACAAGAAACAAACTCCAACCCAGCTGCAGAGACTGAGCTGATTTTGCTCATTTCTTTGGTATTTGGGTGAAACTGAGTGAGCTTTTTTAGCAGTCTGACAACAGAGACTTGGCCTTGTCATCATGAAGCATGAGAAAAACCATGAGCCATGTTTGGAAATTGTGAGATTGGCTTGAAAAGCAGAAGATCTTTTATTATTATTATTTTTGCATCTGTTTAGAAGCAACGCACATTCTTTGTCTTCAGCTACAGTTCACTGAAATGTCGAGGTCTGGCTTCTAAGGAAATCTATCTTGTTCAGCCAGAAGGAATATTTTTTTTCTCATTAGTGATTGTTGTGCAGTTGTATGACACTGAACTCCAGGATAGGGGTGGGGGCAGAAAGCTCACAGCCCCTTTCAGGGGGCTTGCTGTCAAATTAATCCGTGAATTGGCTGGTCACTGACATGCATATAAAGGCAGGCCTGACTCGTGCTCCCACCATGCATGTCCACTCACAGAGTTCACCTCCCATGCTGCACGACTACACGAGCCAAAAGCATGGCCCCAGCTGCCAGAACAGAGACAGCAGATGTAAAAATTGGGGTCTGCCTCCTCATTTGTCTGCAGCTCTCACTAAGGGAAATTATCCCCCTGCCCACTCCAAATTTCTATGGTTTGGCAGACTTGAGCCTTTGGACATAAGCACACACCCAGGGTGCTCAAGTGTCAAACACTTTTTGGTGGCAAAACCTTTCTGCTTTGATGTCTGTCTCATGGCTTAGGGTCCTCATGATGAAATGCAAAAACTTAACCCAAACATTTTTCTGCACGAGAAAAGCCTATCCCCTGATGCCTCCTCCTGCATGTCTCATGCAAGCAAGAATCGGGCCATTTATCAAAGAAATGGGCAGTTTCCCCCCAGGATTGCAGTGAAGAAATGGCCATCAGTTTGCATTAAAAAGAAACCGCAAACTTGATACGAAGCACTCAGCCATGGAAACGTGCTTATGTGGCTCCCAGGATCCCTTTCTCTCCGTCAGAATTCACATGAAAAGCCCCCTCGCTGCTTTCCATGTCAGCATTTACTCTTCCAAAATGCTTGGCATCAAAGGTAGCAAGCAAGCTGACAAAAGCTCCCCTCTGGCTGCCTGCAGCAGCCCCCGCCCGCCGCCGCCCCATCCCCAGCGCTGACAGGTCCCATTGTGCCACTGCCCCACAGCAGCTGCACAGGGAACAAAGACATCAAGGCGCAGGGGCCGGGGCTTCTTGGAGTTGTGGGAGGAAACACAGGCAAAGGAGAAAAGTGAGGCTGAAGGGAAGGGATCAACAGTTGGTGACTTACGAGCACGCTGGGAACGCTGAGAAGCAGCTAAAGTCTAAAGGTTTTCTGCAAATGTACCTGTACAGGCATCTCTGCCTCTGATTATCCAGTGCTCTGGCTTCCAACAGCACCGGAATCACTCAGCTAATTGCACTGTAAAAATAACGGCCTATGAAATTTTTAATGGAGCAGATTGCACTTATAATTTTTTTTCCCTCTGTGGTTCAATATGCTTCAATATTTTTTCTCTCTTCTAGCATTTGATTCAGTGATAGTGGATTTATACAATTGCCTTTCTCCTCGCCATAAAGACTGAACTGCAAGACAGGTCCTTTTAGCAGCTGAGGCAACCAGGCAGCTGAGGGCCATAGCTGGATGGTAAAATGTTCTGAGGAACATCTAAAAATGCATCCTTATCTCCAAATCACCAGTAGATACATGGATTAATCACTTATCAGCAATCACAGAGCTTGGGCACCCCTCTACTGTGGCACAGCACAGGGTGAGGACAAAAGGCAGTGGTCCTTGCTCTGGAAGGCATGGCTGCTGGGCTTCTAATGCTCCTCCAGGGAAAACAGAACTGGAAAAGGGAAAAGCATAAAATATTTGAAGAGTTAATGCCAGAGATGGAAGTAAAGCAGTATTTAGAGCAGGAAGAGGGTAAATTCTAACGGCAATGTGGACCACTGTGATAGGAGGCAGCAATAGGAGCACCAGTGCGGGCTAAACTCAAGGGAAGACTGCAGCATCTTTCTACAGACCATTTAGGTCCAAAGCTGCCACATCTCACAGCCACTGCCAGCCCCCAGAGCTGACAACAGCCATTGCCTAGTGGGTGGCTGCACCTCTTGAGCAGAAATGAATCATCCTGTTCTGGTGCTGATGTCCAAGAGAGCAAAAGGCATCCAGCTACAATCAGATCCTACAGACCTATCTTACCCAGGGCCACCTTCATGGGATTGAGGATATAAGCATCCACCTTCTGTCTGAGTTCATCACTCATCCAGGATCCAGGCATTCCATTGCCTGAGCCACCTGAGGGACACACTCGGAGTTCATTGCTTTCCTAATGACAAAAACTCCTGCACAAGGCACAGCCCTGAGGGTCACACGAGTACACAGATATGGCTGAAGGAGGAGAAGAAGGAAAGAGATAATGGGATGCGTTGGAGCTCTGCATATGGAGCAGGGGGAGCCAAGAAGTGTAGGGATCCGCAGATGTTTCTCATAACACATCAAAATGAAACATCCTCTCAGCTGTTTCATATCAATATCGCGAAATTCCTATTCCCTCAGAGAAAACAAAATGGTCCATTTTCCACACTGCCTCAAACAATTCCTGGGTGAAAAATTCCAGCTTCAGTCAGTCCTAAATACTAGCAGACAGGCTGGGAATCATCTACAGACCACAGCACCACTGGGCTAAATCCTCCTAGAAAAGATGGGATCCCATTAGTGGACTATATCACATGGGAAAAAGACCATGGAGAAGGAGCAAGCAGAAGAAATGGAGGAAGAAGCCCACACCCCAAAATTAACAGACACCCCAAGGTGCCATAAATAACTTGATTCCCTGACTGAGCCCACTCCAAAAATCATCACCCATGGTCTGCACCATGTAGATCATCATCAGATGGACAACCAGTGCTGCATAGATGCCACCCACTCTCATGTCTGCAGAAAGTATCAATTTTAACAGTGTTAGTGGGAAGCTTTGCTTAGCATTGCTAACTCACACAAACATACACACGATTCAGATATATCCTAATAGACAGCTCTGGCCCATGACATTCCTGCAGGTCAAAATTAAAATAAAAGGCAGAGAGTCGGCGTGCACCTCTGGTTAGACTGCTGGCTTGCTCAATGCAGAGGCTGCCTGCAGTTAATCAGCCTTCTTTCTCCACTAACTGTCACTGCAAACAAAGGAATTAGCAGAAGGTCTGTAGGGAGCATTGAGATAATTTGGCTGGCTGAAGAAAAGAGAAAGAAAAGAAAAGCAAAACAAAATTACTGAGAAATTTACTTGCACTGACCTCTCCATAAATATTTAGATATAATCATCATTACCTCGGAGTAAATTAAGTTATAAACAGCCTCCACAATTGCACATGATGAATGCGTATCGGCATCAGAGAGCACTTTATTGCAAGTTAATGTGGAAACAGAACACCTCAATCAATCAGGATGCAGAAGAGCTGTCTGGTGATATCAGCCCATCTCAACCTATTCATACAGGACACCGTACACTCACTCACCCACACACGTCCGCCCCACAATTCTTATTATATTAACAAATACATATGGAACCCCGGAAGATGGTAAGATGTGTGTTTGTGGAGCTGGAATAACGAGGGATGTACAGTACGTGTCCTCAGCCGTGGTGGTGGTATTATTTATATCACGGTAACATCCATGGCGACTGAGGATACGGCCCCCCTGTGCTGAGCTCTGTGTACAAACACAGCCAAAAGCCATCTGGGTAGGATTCATCTGACTAGACACAGATATCCTCAACAGGGATGTCGAGCTAATCACCGTCAGCTCCTTTCACAGCCAGCCGAGGGAAATCAGCACTTCCCGAGCACAACTTTCCAGACCTATTTTAGACATCTAGTTTAAGAAGAGATGAATCATGCCCTGGACTCCTTCGGCTGCCTTGGCTCCGTCCCGCAGACCCTCGGGGAGCCCTGGGTGACTGCTGCTGAAGTCAGCACCGACACTGCGGATGCCAATTTGATGAGACGAGTCCCATCCGCTCTGACCGAGACTTGAGGGTTTAGGAAAAGCAGACAAACACATGGCAGGCGAAATGGAATCGCATCTGAGCTGCATTTTTGGGTGTGAAACCATGTAGCCTCCCAGGGCTGTTGACTTCTCTGGCTTTAGAACTGGGCTGCTGAAGAGCAAAGCAGAAGGGGGAGTGTGTTGCAGAGGTCCATGCTGTTCACACCTCGCCTGCCCCTTCACTTTCTGTATGAGAGCTGAGAGATGACAGTCCCCAAGCTTTGCCTTCCCTTCAAGCCACAGAGGCTCATTCCCTGTCCCTGTCTGGCCCTTCCTCTCCAGCTCCTGCCCACACCAACCTCGGGCAGTTGAGTGCAGAGAACATTACCCAGTGAGCTCTGCCATGGCACTGCCAAACAAGGATGGGCTTTAGGAATCGGCTTCTTCATGTCACCTCCCCATCACACATTCTGTTGCCACCTCCCAACACTCCAAAACCCAGACGTGCCACACACACAAGACTAATAAGGGTTTTCCATCCTGCAAATAAGAAACGGAGTTGGTCTAGTGAGACAACCGATGATGAAAGCGTTTCTCAGGAAAGGAGCATGATTGGAGATTATTAAGGCTCATGACTTCAGCAAGGTCTTGCAAGAGGACAAAGATTTTAAGTGGAGGTTACGTGTGCCTAAACCTCTTGAGAAAGTCACTGAAATAGGTCCTAACACCGTAAAATGCTGGATTTAGGTCAATTCAAGACATCAGTGCATCATTCTGTGCCAGTGGTCTTAGGAAAAACTGGCTTAATCCAGTTTTCACTTTAGGGTTTTCTCTTATGAGGAAAAGTTTCATATGCATTTTCCAACATAAACTGGGATGTCCAGTTCACAGTGATGCTCAGCTTTTATCTGCCTTTTCAAAACATCAACAATAGACACCTCAACAGGTGAAAAGTGCCAGACAGAGAAAATAATTAAAATGCAAACCAAGTGGGCTGAGAAGATCCTTCTCGCAGGAAGGTATTTATAGCAAGAGGTGAAAGAGAGGCAACACAGCACTGACTGTCTCTACCCTGTTACAAGGTGAAATAAAAATATTTTTCTTCTTACTCTCTTTGCTTGTAGCCTAAATAGAGTAAAGTAAATGTCGATTTTTGGCTGCCTTGCTCCTTAAGCTGTGGGACCTTTCAAAAATAGGTATCACAGATGCCTTTGCTGCTTTTGCACCAGTCCTGCCAGATTCTTCCTGAGACAAGACCCCATCTTCTGTCAATGCCTTCCCTCAGTGCTACAACACTGACCCTTAATCCAATAATTACCTGGGACAGTAAATTATTGCAGTTAAGCCCAGTTCCCAGCTGCAGCCGAGGAGAGCCTCCCAGCAGGGCTCCCGACACAGCCCAGCAGAGCGGCCAAGCCCATTTTGCCAAATAGCATCTCATCCCTACTGAGACTTAGTCTGAAGGGAGAGAAGGAAATTGCTAAATCTTTCAGCACAAGGCCAAGATTTCTATAGATACTGAAAATCTATTGACAGGCTCAGATCAAGGGCTTTTTAATTGAGTGAAGAACATTAATTAGTAAATTTACTGACTCCTAAACATGGCAAGACTTAGGGCTTCAGATTACCATGTGCAAGGACAAAGCAGCTTTCAAGGTCCAGAAAGCTTTTTCCCTTTTCTGCCCTACCCCCAAACACCAAAAACTATCTCAGTTAATCATGGAGATGCATGGATGGTGCAGTGGCAGTCAAACACTGCTTTTCTTTAGCTGAGGGAAATACTCAAAGGAGTCATCAGGGATGGTTATCTCTGAAAGGTGAAGAGGTCTGAAAAAAATACAAGGTGTTGCTAGAAAACAGAAAGATCAAAGTTAAAAGCATTTGGATGGATAAAATGGCTGCAAAGATTATTACTTCTTAACATATAAATTACTCAAATCATTCCCATTTTTCTGCCTTCATGACCATAGGAAAGAGGAGACCAAAGGCTTAGCTCCCAAGACGTTAAATCCTAAAAAATCCACCCATGTTTTAAGTTGTAATACATGAAGCACTTTTCCTGGAAAAACTGTCTGCAGACCAGCAGCAAAGGATTTAAAACATGTTTGTTGTGGAATCAGAAAAAGAAGAGATCAAACCGCAGCAGCTCAGCAGAGAAGGATTGCTGGAAAAGCAGAAACTAAAAATGTAATAACGGGAAGATGAAGACAGGAGGAAGCAGCTCACCAAAGGGAATGGCCTTGCCAGGGAAAGGCAGAAGAGTTTATGGCCCTGCTCTTTATTAGCTGAGGAAGTCAACGCATGCTTCTGGGGAAAAAAAAAAAAAATAGGAAAGGAAATAAAAAGGAGTTTAAGATTATTTTGATGGCTTGAGGCCAGATTCATAGCAGACCTGAGTTGTGTCTGGGGATCTCTCCTCTATTTCTAACGTTCCCTGATGTTTTCCCATGAAATGATGGCTGGGAGGTTGGCGAGCACCGTGGTTGTGGTGTGCCACTCTAGATCCTTTCCTGTGCACCTGCTATCCTGCCAGCCCACAAAAACTATCCAGCACCACTCAGCAAATGTCCAAACCATTCTCTGCTTTCACAGTTCCTAACTCCCTTTAAAGAGGTGTGGGCAGCCCTTTCCCCAGCTCTTCACTGGCACACCACGGCCACATTTGCCTGCTCAGAAACAACACTTTGGCCAAACTGTAGTGTCTTTGTGAAGCACGGACAGTGTGCCTTAGAGGCCAGCTGCAATATTTGACCAGAAGTGCAAAACATGAGAAGGCTGTGAGTGTGCAAGGAGCCCAGGAAGGGAGAATAGGGGCTTCAGATGTCACACATGTATACCACCCAGACAGCTCCTTTCCTGGGTGCAACAGGATGGTATTTTGGAGAGATTTTAGCACCCAGGGAGAGCTACAAATTAACCACCAGCAATAGGCAGCTTCTGGACAAGTGCATCAACATTCAGCTTACTCAATTTTCCCACATCTAATCAAGAGAAGCCAGAATATCTTGACATGAAACTTGTGCAAGGGTGTAGAGAGGTGGGGGCTATGTTTCTAACTGTGTTAGGATCTAACTGTGGGTGATGGCAGGCTAAGAATCTTTAATGGCCTCAGATGGGGAGAAAAACTTTGCATTTCACTTTGTAGACCAGTGAGAGAGCAGGGCACTTAGAAAGATACTGCAAGTTTGCATATTTCTTTGCATGGCTACAACACATTATGCCCCTGGCCCCTGCAAGGTCAGCCTTTCCAGAGCACAGTGAACAAGGTGACAGTCCCACAGTGACACCTGTCCTAGATGCAGTGCTTGCAGCCATCCATTTTTGCCTTGGCAAAGTGAAGCCCAAAGGTGAGTCAAGATACCTCCTAATTTAGGGACAATTTTCAGCCTCTTATGGCAGAGTGGCACATCACCGAGACACAAAAGCAATTTTTCATTGAAATCCTTCTTAATGCCGTTTATTGTGCTGTCCAGAAGAATGGACACTGTCGTAGCAAGAGGTTCTGCTGGCCCGTTTATCATAACCTGGAGTTTAAACAGAGAGGCAGCATTTCCTGCGTCAGCTCACCGCTTCAAATCTCACCTGAATCCTGCATCATGTATGAGACATCTGTGCTGCACACTGCTGGAACAAATCTGTCAGCAGAACAAACGTGCAGGGACAAATCTACCCCTGTTCCAACAGCAACGGTGCTAACCCCGGGGACAGCTTCGGGCCTGCCGGAGTCAAGGGGGACTCAGAGCAAGTAGGTCCCTCTATGCATCTTGGAAGACAAAATGAATGACTAAAATAGTATTAGTGGAAGCAGGAGTGCCTGTTCAGTGTGCTGAGAAACACTGGCTCGGCCATGGCAGTCACGCTGCGTTTGGATTCAAATTACCACCAATCAGTTATGCCCTATACAAACCCATCCCTTAGTGAAAAAAAAACCAAAAAAACCCAGCAAAAACAAACCTTCTTAAAACCTATCTTGTGTTATGCCTTCAGGGCAAATTTGCTTTTATGAGCATGAATAATTCATGCTTGTTCATTTATTATTAATTAATATTCCATGAACATGCATGGTTTATTCACCCAAACAAAGCACTGTGCCCCAACACTCTCCCTGCAGCCTGGCATTAGCTACACGCCACAGCCCAGCTGACCAAGCTGTTCAACCAGTACCATTTTTCACCTCTTTCTCCCTAAAATCCACCAAGAACATTTTGACCCTTCTTGCTGGTCACTGATTTTCTCCATTTCCAGGGCTGGAATAGGACAATTCAACTCTACTGAGGTTAAATACTGGGAGAAGTGGAAAATGTGAGCAAGAGGGAGGCAAGAAGAGGAGTTTTATTTTTTTGGTGTGCTGTGCCAGACCATACCCATTTCCATTTTGGAGAATCAAGGCTAGGAACATCAGGGAATTATTCCTCATTCAGTGCCGTGTCACCAACAGCCACAGCAGCATTTCCCACATGGAACTGTCTTCTGTCAGAGATACGTCATTGCTGATATGGCAGAGATGCCATAAGCCATATGCCCATGCCAACCACATTTTCCTGCTGTGCAGGCGTTTTGCTGAGAGCACACAGGGATCCCCAGCAAAGCCAAGAAACTAATGAAAGTCTCTTCCATTTCAATATAGATCCTCATGTGCATTGTCTCTGGCACCAGTCTGCACCATGGAGGGGCAGCTGGATTTTTCTCCTCAGCATCCATCCTCTGAAGAGCCCGCAGTTACTGGATTTCCTCCCAGTGCTGGATCTGCCCCCCAACACATGAGCAAAGCCTGCAGAGCCAGCACAAATCATGATCCATCGCTGTCCAGAGGAACCCCAGCTGAGCCCCTTCAAGCCAGGTCAGACCTGACACTCATAGCTCTCTGCAACCATCACCATCTACAGACTAGCAATCCACATTTTTATGGGACAGGCAGAGCAGGACTACCAATTGCCTCATAAAAAATACCCCCCACAGATATCACCCACCACCGTCCCCATCACTGTCTCCACACCAGGTCCAGGGGAACTTTAGGTATGAGCAGACTCACTTGGGTCAAATCACCACCTGGATCTTCTTTGCCCTCCCAGACAGTGCCTACAAAACCCCCCACCAAGGGATGTTTAGCTCTTGAATCTTCACCTGATAGGAACAGCCCTGTTACAAAGCATTCCTGGATGCTCTGTTCATGTCCCAGGTCTCAAAACCACTGCTTCACCTGCATTATCTGTGTTATAGACACGAGGGTGCAGGACCAAGAGCTGGATTTTCTTTATTTGGGCTAAACCATTGCAATCTCTTTATATGGTCCTATGTGAGTCCTGATTTTCAATCACAGGAATGCTGAGAGGAACTAGTAAAAAACTCCCTGTGTGTTAGACACTGGAACAGCTTCAAATCAAGAATTAGCTGAAGCAAACAGAAGAGACACAATTTCGGCATTTATTAAAAGCAGAAGTACAGCACAAAAAGAGGGAGAGAGGAAATCTTTGCTTACAGGAGTTGCTCACGTGGTACTCAGCACAATGGGGTACCAACTACAATGATGGACAGTCCCTCGGTATTTCTGAAGTGGCACATGGAAGAAGACAGGAATCAAAACAACAATCTAATCAGTTTTAAATAGTCCTGGGTCCAAGTCACATGTCTAAAGCCGGATAAACCCATATTTGAGAGCCTGGAGCAGGGAGTAGAGACTGGGCATGAAGCACCTCATTTCCTTTGCTTCTCTGTAATGGTTTGAAAGAAAGAACTGGCTCCAAATTCCCCCAACTGTGGCATGTTTTAGACCTGGACATGAAGTGGTTGATTCCAGTGAATACCCCAGGCACCCTCCTATTGCCTCAGATTGTTTTACCAATAGAGATAAGTTCAGAAACGCTCTGACTGTTACAGACAATTTAACACACAGGGGCTGCTCGGGGAAAACTTAAAAACTGTCATAATTCATCCTCCCCTTCCCCCAGTCCAGAAATGAGAGATTAAACCTAGGAAGATTTATTAAACTGACATTTTAATAGAATTTTTAGACTTTCCATGTTAATAGTTTAAATATAATTGAATTCCATGAAAGGGAGGAATACAGGACGGAGCCAGTGTCCCCCAACAATAAGAATGTTTAAAACACTGGGGCATATCACTAATGCATAATTTAGACCTATTTGCACGGTCCTTAGAACTGGGAGTAACGAAAACACAAATCTAATTAACAGAGTGAAAGAAATGCCTCCACCAGCAAACTTCATCACAAGTTCCACTACCACACACCCACCCTCTGCAAGTTACAAACATGAAACAGATGGCAAGGAGGAGAAAAAAAAAATAAAAGACATCACACATCAGCTCTTGGAGAGGAAGAGGGGGAAAAAAAAAAGAGAGAAAGCAGAAGGGATAGGATGGATAACCATGCTACTTGACGATGCAGCAATTAACTTGCTGAGGGTGGAATAATTCTTGCAGTGCCTCTCTGGTCGAAGAACTCTCCCAACTTAGCTAAGTAGATGTACTGAGTGCAGTGGAGAGTAAACCAGTTTCCATAAATCCCAGCAGGAGTCCGTTTCACTTTATAAGATTCATGTGAAAAATTGAAAATTCAGGTTTTTCCAAATGCATCCGTAATCAGCAGGCTGAGCTCTGCGGGTCCCCAGAGGTAACTGATCACAGCACAAAGTAGGGCTTCACAATCACGCTGAAATTCTCCACTGCATTTTTAAAGGTTAGACATTAATTCCTGATCAATACAAGGAACAGCAGGCTGCCCCCTACCCCCCACTCCCAGAATTGTCTTACATTATTAACTGAGCCTTGGCTTTGTCCTGGAATTACTTAAAATCACAACTCAGAGCTGTAAGACACAGAGTTCCTCCAGATCCAGAGCAGAGGGGGGTGAGAAAGACCTTCCCCAGTACCTTCTTCCCCCATGCAGAGGCAAATCCACCCTGTCCTAGGTCTGACAGTTGAAGGTAAACAAGATTTGTCGTGCTGAGCATGACACATTCAAAAATAAACACCAGAATCTGAAGTTTCTCCAGGTCTAGTTGGACAGTGTAGAAACAGGTCATTCCAAATTAATCTTCATCATTAAGACTCCCTCCCTTAACAATATGCCACACTTATTTTTGCTGGGTTTCTCTGTGCCATCACCATTACAAATTTCACTGATATCAAGACATCTCCCTTTAGCACTGAAGACAAACTCAGTGTGTCCCAAGCACCAAGTTTTCCAGCAGCATTAAAAATAAGGAAAACAAGGACAAAAAAAAAAAAAATAAAAATAAAAAAAATAAAAAATAAAAAAAAATCCAGGCTTCTCAACAGCTTTTGGTCATAGAAAATTTTCTGGTCTTCTCCAGACATGCATGTTGGGCTGTCATTTGCTTTCCATTCACGTGTTAGGTGGTGGCTGCTTTGGATGGTGCAGTTTGGCATGGACTAGGTCAGGGGTAGGAAACAAGCTGGTTCATCAATCAGATTTAGAACCAGTTTTTGACTATTGGTCATGCTGGTTCTTAGCCTGTCCCTCTTTCCCTCTTGGCAACACTCCTGCAGATTTGAAGGCTTCAGCTGCTAACTGTAAGAGGTTCCTGGACTTCAGGCAGCATTTTGGGGAGGTGTTGGAAACCTTCACAGTTAGGCAGGTTCATTAGCATGCGCTCACGGTCTCATATTTTTTACTGCCTCTCTGCAGGGCTCATTTATTCCACTGAAATCAAACACAAGAATTCCCCCAAGGCATCCTTGTCGGATATGAAGTGACTGGGCTGCACGACACACTCTTTCCAGGTACTGCAGCAGGTACAGGGAGGCTTACGATGGTTTTTGGTGTCGTATCAATTCATTATCAAAGGGAAATTGACGAATATCCACTTTTGCTGAGTTAGAATCTCCTGATGGCTAATGAGCGTGAATAAAACGTTATGCAAATTAGGGGCTGAGAAGGGAATTCGGAACTGAACTTGAATATGAAATATGTCATTAGTGCAACACGTCTTTAACATCTGTTGATTGTTTCTAACGTTACATTTGTGGCAAAACTGCCTATATTGAGATTTAGTGAGAAGAACGTAAGCCGACCCTGCAGTCATGCACGTGCCCTCTGAACTTTGTGCCACGCTTGATGTCAGGAAGCAGGAGTGGTTCTGGGCAAACAAACAGGCCCCCACTCCTGGAGAAAAAACACAGCTTGTGGCCTGGATTGCTACCTGATCACCTGCTCAGGACACCTCTGTAGGATGTGTGCCTAGGTGGCTGTGCAGAGCGTCTCATAAAATATGAATACTTCTTCCAGATATGATGGTGCTTAATGTGCATTTACTGTATGAACACTTATAGTTTTCTATTATTATTTATAAGTCTACAGTGTGAGAAGCTTTTCTGTAATGCTCAAGAAGTGACAGTTTCCCTCTTGCCAAGGACAGGCAGAGGAGAGGACACATCAAGAGAAAGGCAAACAGCAAACACTATATGTAGACAAGAAAAACTAGATTTTCTCTAAGTCATGCAGGCCATGTAGGTGTTTAAAAGGAATTAAAATTGGAATGCATTTGAGCTTTGTGGGCTTGGTAGTGTAAGGTACAGTTTGTGTCTTGTCCTTTTGGTACAATCCAGTCCGTCTAGGCTCCTGCAGATGGGCTTGTTTAGGGCTTGGGTTTTTTGGGGGTTTTTTCCAGGTTGAAGAAGGAGTGATAAAAGTCCTCAAGTAAAACAGGAAAAACTGACTTTCTTTGAAGATAAGCTGCCCCAAAGGGACTCCAACACATCACAGGAGAGGAGTGGCAAGTTAATGTTGGAGGCAGTGTGTCAAGGGTCTTTAAAAATGAAAAACTAATAATGTGACCAAAAAGGAACAGTGCCAAAATAAAGGAATGTTTCTTTGTGGAAACAGGCACTGGGATACACAGATGTATGCACATCCTTCAGCTCCCCTGGGACAGGAGAGAGACCTCCCAGGAGGTCTCGGTCTCATAGGAAATGGTGATCATTACAGGGTGTTTTTAAATCTGGTTCTGCAAAGAACCTTCCAATTTGTGACATTCAAAGGGGACATGGAAGGGGGAAGAAAAAGAAAGAAAATCTCTTTCTTACCTTCCTCCTGCTCAATGGTTCTTGAGCTATCCATATGAAGTGGGAAAGGTGCAAGAGGACAAAAACAACTCATGTGCAATAAGCAGTAAATTGTGAGCAAGGCAAGAAGTGCAAGATGCAGCAGAGCAAGTTTCAAGCCATGGTATTGGCATGAGATTCAGTTTCTCCTCTCTGGGGTGACCATCAAACTTATCCCATCTTCAGGTACTCCAGATGAGGGTATTTCTCTCTGGCTAGAAATTCTGCCCTTCCAAGATGAAGTTTCAGCTTCCACAAACTGTTTTTGACAATCCTGTCAGAAGTTTCTGCAACTCTGCGTAGGACAGCAACAGGAGCCCCCATTCAAATGAGGTCCATCCTCAGGAGAGGGAGTGGTAAAAACGGTAATTCTTTTCCCCATTATTGATTTAAATCCAGCACTTGATTTGCAGCCCCTGTTTATAAAAGAAAAAAGCAAACCAAGCCTCCTGGCAACAGATCATCAAAGCTGACACAAGTGGCCCACCCAAGCCGTGGTCTGGAGTTTTGGTCAGCAACAGAAGGAGAGCAAAATACAAAGGTCTAGATGAGGTGCATAACCAAGGAGAACACGATCAGGGCGACAGTTCCAGGAAAGAACAGATCACGCTTCTTCAGAAGCAAAGGCATGGAGTGCTAGGGAGACAGGGATACTGTCCAAAATTTCAGTGAGGAGAGAGGATATAGCACAACACTTTCTCTGTTGAGGGGTTCTGCCCATCCCAGCCATTCTTTGTGTAGTGTCTGCACTTGCTTCTTAGGTATAAAAAGTCACTGCCTGATGTGGGAGCTTTGAGCCAAGAGACTGGTGTCTCAAGATGTGCCAAAGCCTGCTGCCTCACAAGACAGGGATCACAAAACACGCCCTTTATCAGAGCAACCCAAGGCAAAAAAGGAGCAATGCAAGTACTCAGGGCTTAGAGTTCTCCAAGCAGAGGATTCAGGGGGTAGAGATCCTCATCACCATCCAAGGTGGTGATTTCAAAGACCTCATTCCAGATCAGAGCCACTTCTATAAACAAGGAGCAAGGAAAGACAGTAGGAGTTTCCTGATCCAGCATGCACTGCAACCCTCTGAACTGGAACTCCAGAGCTGCTGTAAGGAATGACAAACCACAGTGGGGTAAAGAAACCTGGAAGCCATGCAGCTTAACCTCATCTCAGGGACTGGAGGTGCCTAAACATCAGGATATCAAGACTCACCAGATTTATTGAATGAGGACCCACAGCCCTTACCCAGACCCCTGCATCCCCTTCTCATAAGTGCTAAAATTCACCCAAACATCTCTACCTGCCTTCTGCAAGCCACAGTGGTGGGCTACTACATTTATTATCCCATCGCAATTAACCACTTCTGATTAGTTCAACTAATTACTGGGTGCTAGCAATTACTCACTGACAGGCCTCCTCAAAGCCTTTAATAGCTGTTCCCACAAGAGCAAACAGGTGAAGGCCAGAGGAAAAAAGCAAAACAACTAAACAAGGGGGAAATGAGGGAAAGAATTAAGAAATCCCTGGGCAGACCTAGGTCCTTTGAGATCCAGAGCAGCAAACAGCTCAGCTAATTAGCATGCCTGTTGCATTGCCAGCACGCACGGAAATTTTCCCTCCAGCCCTTTGTCTTGCAGAAGCTCATGATTTGGGATTTGTCCACAATACAAGCACTAGACAAGATGTGTTTGCACATTGTCGTTTCAACACTGCAATGTCTCTCAAAACCACTAAATCATGTCTGGGTAATTTTGTTTAGAGGGTGAATTTTGGATCCTAAGCCACCAAGTGGAGGCATTTTCTTTGTAGCTAACTGAAGACCTCTGACAACAGGAAGATTAGGGGAGAATGGAAAATATGACAAAAGGGTAGCCTTAACTGTTTTGGAACACACTTCTTTTATGGATAACAGAGTAAAAAAATCCTTAGGAGGATGCTCTACATGTTGTAATAGCAACTGTATGTTTTCTGTTTCAGACCCTGACAATAGAACTTAACAGAAAATAAGTTGTTAATGACACTCATAGAAGCAATCTTTGTATGTATTAAATTCTACAGTATGCAGAAAGAAACATAGTTTTTTATCTGATGCTTAGAGAATGCTCTTGCTCCTATTGTCATTGAATTTTATGGGGTTTCCATAAACAGGAGAGCATCCAAATAGTGCCTTTGTTTCCAGGTGCTGCATGCTTCACCCCTGTGGCTGCAGCACCTGGAAGGTGTCTGCTTCCAGACATCCCACTCCAAACCTTTTTGAATTTAATAATACTGACCTGACAAGCTTTAAGGGAGGATTTCCATGGGTCCATAAAACACTTGTGTTGACTTCCAGGTGGCTTTTTAACCAGAAGTCAGTCAGTCACAGACAACATGACCACAGATCCTGAAGTATCTCAGCATCCCAGAGGCAGTCTCCAAGCACAGCTGAGATGTTATCAGGAGGACTGTAATCCTGGGGAAGCTGCTGGAGAGCAGACATTAAACAGCCTGACAACAATAAGCCTGGTTCAGTGCCTTACCCCTCCCTTGCTCAAAACGTGATTTTCCAAAATGATGAATTACTGTTTTCCAAGTAATGGTTTTGCACTAGGAACACTCTCTATTTCCCAAATTGCCCCTTCAGTCTGGAAAGACTGCAATGAACACAGGGGAATATATCCAACACTTTGAACCTTGCAGTGCCACAGGTGATGATGGGGGGACTGGGCATGCTTGTGTGGAGACGGGTGGAAAACATGATCCCCACAGTGGAAAACTTTCCTGAGCACAACACCTTGTCCCTGGGGTGTTGAGTATCTGTGTGGAGTGGGGACAATCACCCTCAAGGCCCACAGATACAGACAGGATCATCTGCAGACCACAGATGGAAGAAACACCTATCCCACGTGTGCATGAAATTGTTACCCAAGGACAGTGAGCATGGCCAGGAGACCTCTCTCACCCTGACAAACAGCATCACGCAGGTCCTTGACCCTTCCGAAGAAAAACAAGGTGGGGAAGAGGGGGAGGGCACAGCTAAAGCTAAATTGTGCCGTAAAACTTTTTTCTACAACTGATTAACATGTGACTCTGCTGTAGAACTCGAGCAATGCTAAAGGCTGCAAAACGCTGTCTGAAAAGGCAATAAAAGACAATGGTCACACAAAGAACCCTCGCTGAGGCAGGAAGGGCCCCGCAGACAGCCCCTGCCCAGCCCCTGCCCAGCCGCGCTGTGCTCTCATGCTCATGCCAGACAGGTGCGCGAAGGGCGTTTTGTTTCAAAGCGAAATCTTTCCGAACGAAGTGTGCACTGCAGAAAGGCCGGGCTCGCGATGGCATCCCCTTGTACAGGAATCACAAGAACCCTTTGCTGAGAATCCCAGCCCCGGGTTCTGCTCTCTGCCCTCAAGGAGCTCTCAGCTCAGCCCGGGGATTCCCTGCTGCTCGGCTTGTGTGGAGTGGGCAGCACATGAGGGCGTGTGCAGCTGCCCACGCAGCCACCTCCTGAGCTCAGCCAAGCCCTCGTATCTCTAGTTCTGCTGCACTTCTGCAGCTGCGTTCAAGGTATGCGACTTCCATTCTTCTGTGGTTCTGGATGAGTTTTCCAGGCCTCAGGAGATGATCATGTGAACTACATAAGAAAAGGCTAAGTTTGAACTCATGCTTTTGCTAATACATTCAGCGCTGTAAATCAGCTGAAGTTCAAGCAGCCGTGAATATCCGTAAGGTTAGATTTGATACTTTGAGTCAGCAATAATTTTTCCTGCAGACACATATGCATATAATACTGTTTTTTTCCTTAGAAGTCTCCATACATTTTCTTCACCTTTTTGTTCTTCTCTGCTTGCTTTCTACAATCGAAATAGACAGAACATCTCCCAGGAAGGCTTTTGGAGATCTCAAGAGACAAGGAGTTCCTGGAGCAGCTCTGGCAGAGAGCCACTAATTTGGCCAAGGGTCTGGAGAATCTCTCTTAAAGGCTGAGGGAGCTGTTCAGTCTCAAGAGGGGACTGAGAGGGGACCTCATAAATATGTACAAATATCTAAAGGGTGGGTGCCAGGAAAATGGGCCAGGCTTTTCTTGGTGGAGCCAGCAATAGGAAAAGACCCAAGTGGCAGAACCTGATATTAAGGAAGTGCCACCTGAACATGAGGAAGAACTTCTTTACAGTGCAGTGACCAAGCACTGGAACAGACTGAGCAGAGAGTATGGAGGCTCCCTCACTGGGGATATTCCAGAACCTTCTGGACACATCTGTGCCCTGTGCTTTGGGATGACCCTGCTTGAGCTGGAACATTGGACCAGATGACCCACTGTGGTCCTTCCAACCTGACCTGTTGTGTGATTCTGTGATTCTCTGGTGTTGCCCACTCTCCAAAGTACAACAGTTTTTGGTGTTCCAGCTTCAAAGACGATTGACAATTGGACTTGATGATCCTAAAGATCTTTTCCAGCCTTAATGATTCTGTGAGCAGGGCTGGCATGCAGGAGCACTGGGCCATGGCCTGGAAAAGGTGGGTGCAGGAATTTCTAGAGAGGCTGCTGTCAGAAAATCAACATCAGGAAGGAGCCTCTAGGGAGAGGAAGTGTCAGACCAGCTTGTCAGTCAGTAGGGAATGGCTGACAAAGACAAGGTTCCTGCTACATCGTACAGGGGCTTTATTTTTTACCTGCAAGAAAAAATTCTGTCTCTCCCACATTCAGGAGGAGGCACCTCCTACAAAGCATCCTCCACACTTCACCAGGCAGCAAAACAGTGCTCAGGTGTGACCAGCCTTGCCAGGGCCACCAAAAACAACTACAAGCCGTAGTGGGCAGGTGCAGCAGTGCAGCACAGGGCCCCTGTTTGGGGCTGTGAGCCTGCAGGAGATGGGGCTTTGTTCAGAAGGGAGGTGTGCCCAAGGGAAGCCCCACTGCTCTTCTGCACCAGCCCTGAGGAACACGTGGCCACAGCATGAAGATCTATGCTGGTCTGGGATGTTTAATATCAAATCAAGAGGGAATTAAGGTGCTTGGGTCTGTGACTGCTTTACACTAATTCTGGATGCTATGAAAACGTAACCTACTGGTTTTGCCTTTACGAGCAATACTTGGCTTGTTCTGTTCCTGAGCTTGTCTCCTGTGCAGTGTATTTCTTGTGCTAATAAATATTTATGCTCCGTGATTTTGATTTATACAAGGGGCTTAAATGTTGTAAAGCTGGATATAACCAGCATAAAACAACATAAAACAAAGTGTCAGTATCCAGAATGAGGTGGACTAAAAAGGTATGGCTCCTGCAGCAACCAAATTTTATCCCAGAAATGACCTGTTCCCTTCCCAGGAGCAGCACAAATTGGCAGCATCCCCCTCTCTGCTTTACAATTGAGATTCCCAACCTGTGTGTATCAAACAGGAGAGCTGTTTGCAGCATTGCCAAGGTTACTAGAGTGAAAACATTGCAAATGGCATTTGCATGATTGTACTTTCAAATCCTAACTTGTAGCAACAGTGCATTTTAAATGAAGGGGATTTATAACTCAAACCAGAACACTAATCATATTCTGGAGTAATAGGATTTATTTGTTGGTTGTTTGGTGGTTGTGGGGTTTTTTTAAGCTCAGAGACAACAAGCTATGTTCATGAAAAGGGGACTGGCTGGGCTTAAACCCTACTCCAACAACATTTTGAAAGGATTAGGAAAGAAACATGAATGTGCTCCATTTTCAATATGCAATTCAGAGCCTGTGTAGACTTTAATGCTTCCCTGCTATAAGAACATCCTAAATTGCTAAACAAGTTCAGACAATTGCCATTTTAAATGTGGAACTCAGATCAGCACAAAAAAAGGAGTCGTCTGAGGATCAAGAATGGATGTTTAACAGCACCCAGATGTTCTCCAGCTATGAAATTCCTCACCCGAATCACACTGGGCACATTCTGAAGCAATGCTCAGTTCTCCTCCAAGGCTAAGATTTACAGCCCAATATCAAGAGCAGCTAAAGCTGGAAGCAGCTGTCATGTTCCCCACAGCAGTGGATTTCTGGGACAGGCTATTAAGGTTCTGGAGCACCTGACTTAAAGTCATGCAATATTTATGGGAGAAAGAGCTCATTTAGGCTGTAATTTAGGAGGTGCACTAAATCTCATGGCTCATATTCTTATGTGGAATAAGTGGATTAAGTCAACGTACACCACCCAAAAAACTTGATTTTAGTCTCCATGCCCTGCATACACCAGACTTACGGGAACAAATGTGCTCCAAGAGGATTTGATGATTACCAGAAATAGCTCCAAAACATTCCCTGGATTTTTGACAAAAAGGAACTTTTCCAGACATTTCTAAAATATCTCTGTAAAACTTGTTAAATTTTTAAATCTTGTTAAAGCCACCTTACAGGGCTTTTTTTAATATAAATATTCTCAGTGGTGGGCTGTTAAGCTGTCCTGTCAGCCAGGGAAAACCAGGAGTGCTGGTGTGGCCTGTTTCTGCAGCCATCTGAAGAGATAATAAACCTCACCTGACCACTGAGAACTTCATATAACACACACTAACCTTGTCACTTAAATTGCATGATCATATCCTTGCTGGCAATTGATTTTAGACTAGTCAAAGGGTGTCAATTTAGGCAGCAAAAACCACCACGTAAAATCTCCAGTTGTGCTTGGAAATTCTGGCCTTCAGTATGTTCAGGCACACACTGATTTTATACAGTGTGTGTGTGTGTATATATATATATGTATAATTTCACACACACACATACATTCATCTATAAATGAAAGAATTAATCTGAAATATGTCGCCCCGCAATCTGTCAAATAAAGCTGATATAATAAATATGTCACTTTATTTAACAACTGATGCTGAAGAAAACTAGGCAGAATGAAAGAAATGAAGACAGGGCTTAGTAAAAACACTGAGGAAGGCAGAAATTAAAGCAATCAATCACATTCTCTTGGAATGTCTACACCACTCGAAATAATATTTTATTGTCTGCTATTGATTGGATGCCACTGAACAAAATTACAAACAATGAATCTGGTGTTATAAACAAGAATCACAATAAGAATAACTTATTTCAAAGCCTTGGCCATACACTTTGTAGACTGCAGGGTCCTGGACATCTGCTTCCTGTACCACCATAACCTAAGAGACATCCCTGCTCACTGACAATGGGGAGTTCAGGCTGAGATAAGGAAACACTCCCATTTCACCCTCCTTTGCATTTTAAGCATGGGCACTTAAATCTTCCAAAATTGGGTAGGATTAAAGGACTCCACTAGGTAGGGGTGGACAAGAGAAGTGACACTGGTTTTTTCAAACAGTGACATCTCAGTATAGGACGGACGAGGAGAATACCTTGAATTTTATTCTGATGCAATCATAAGAAAAATGAAAAAAAAAAATATGCTGAATCAGAGAGTAAAGTTGTGGTACTCAGCAGCCGGTCCCAGGCAACATTTTGGAAAATGAAAGAAAATTTCTATGGGCCCTCCAGCAGCCAGAGGCCCCAAGTCTCTTGGCAGGTTCCTTGCCCTTACTCCAGTGGGATGCTGCCACTCTGATCCATGCAGAGAAAAGGGACATGGGTCAGGACACAAGCTGAGCCTGATGGAGAGAGCACAGGACAAGGCACATCCTCTTGCTGCTCACCAAGCCACAAGTTACTCATCAAACACCTTCACTAACAGCACCAGGACCACCTGGGCAGAAAGGTGTTGCTTATGCTGAACACTGCTCTGAAAGATTCACCTCCAGAGAGGATGAGCTGACATAGCAGTGAGAAATAGGACCCACAGCTGCTTCAGAAACCACTCTGAGCCTGGCTTGTTGTAAGGAGCAATGAATATGTGGCAGGGGGGTTTTGAGCAGCTAGGGGAAAGTCCTTTCTCACCCCTCTGAAACTCAGAGGATGATAAAACAGCATTAGTAAAACCTCTGGAAAAATCATATGATATGCTCAGATAAGCCAGTCATTCCTTATAGTATCCACACTCTAAAATACAAGTGGGCAGATATGGATGCAAAATGCTGGATGAAGGAGCAAGCAGAGAGGATGGGATAGAAGACACATCCCCCCCTTCCTGCATTGCTCTGTGATGCCACTGGGTTGTCACACAGTAGCCATTTACAGACACATGCAAATGGCATGAAACACTAGGCCAAGTCCATCCACAGTGCAAATTCATTGAGTTCCCGCAGACCTGCACTGAGTTCTAATTAGACTTATTATGTATAACCGAACATAATTCTAATTGACAGCTTTGATTGCACCCCACATGATTTCTGCTCTAATTTACCCACACAGGATGAGAAAGAGGTGACACACAGGTCTGGCTCCAACAGTGACAGCAACAGGAGGAAGAGGGAAAGCCATCCCTCGAACTGTGCACAAAGGCCAGGAGTGGAGTTGGAGGTATTCCCCACTGAAGAAACATTTATCCTGCTGATATTCAGGAATCAAGTTGTGTCTAATTTACTTTTATGCAGCTTTACCTACCCAATAATTTGTCACCCACCCCTGCAATATCCAACCTCTATTACTAGAGATTTTATGGAGTGGGAGTCCTTAAAGGAATTTGGAGAGTAAAAATTCTGCTTGGAATGTGAGGAAGAGTGTTTTTGGGCATGGGTGGGATTGCAGTTCAAGGGATTTTAAGTTAATAATTATTTTCTCCCGTCTGTCTCATATACCTCCCCTTCTTTTATAGACTCTACATGTCTCAAATTAGGAGACAATCTCAAGCCTGCAGGGATCAGCAATGCCAATCCCACCTTTCTGGGAAGGACAGGTACTGCCAAGGGGCTTCACTCTCAATGTGGATGAGAGTTGTGTGCACTGAACACACCCACCAACTAGTTTGAAAAGCTGCTGCCCTCATGAATTACAGACACTTCAGAAAGCTTGGCCTAGACCCCTGCCAGGGTGAGATTGTCTTTGAAGGACTAGGACTGCTCAATGGTGTCCATGGGCGGATCCGTGGATCTTGGTTAATTGGTTCAGTGGATGCTTTGGGCCCATAAAGATGATGACCCCAGGTTGCAGAAAAGCTGTGGAGGTAAGGGCACAAGTGGTTGAAAGACAAGATACAAAGTGGTCAGTGATGGCTCACTCTCAAACCTGCACAAGTTTGCCCCAGGTCTGAGTCTCACCAACATCTTGATTGATGCCTTCGATGAAGGGTGGAGAACTTGCTTGTAAAATGCCTGGTGGGATCAAGTCCTAAAGGGCTGCAAATGTTCAGGAGGACAGGAGCAGAATTCAGACAGGCCTCAGCCTGAAATGCATCTGAAAGCGGCAATAAGGAAATCCAGAGGAATTTCAACCTCTTGCCCTTGGAAAGGACATCTCCAGAGCGCAGGAATGACAAGAGGTTCTGGTTTATGGTCTGGGGAACAGGGAAAAGGGCCTCAAGGAGCCAGCAATGAGAGCAGCATCCCATCAGAGCTGTGGGATGTACTGACTGGAGGGGATCCACAGGGAAGCACGTGAACCTGCCATGGCATAATGGGGGATAACCCTCAACTTTCCTGCTGGGGCTCCCTATCCAAGACCAGGGCAGCATCTGGGCTCCCTGCTGAAGACCAGGGATGCTTCCTGCTATCAGGCCAATGCACACCCCACAATCTTTGGCCACTGCTGGATTTCAAGATGCCGCTCTGGCTTTGGGACCAAGCCAGGCTGTGCACGGGAGGACAGCACACATCCATGGCACAGTTTTCGGGGTGGCCAGTGCTCTGCACCCAGTTAGCAGAAATGCTGTGTGCACACGATGAGCATTTAGGGGGTGGAAGGAGCCTTCAAGATGCACAAAGCCAAATCTGTCCAAATGTGAGCAAGGGAAGGCAGCAGGGTGGAGGAAAGCCATCTGGCACCCTCTAGTGTGATGCTCTGAGAAAAGCTCGTCCCTCAAGCGCTTCCTCAGCAGCCTCTTTTCTCACCCCCACAACAACCACCGTGCCCGCAGGCTCCGTCTCATCAGCGCCCTTTAATTACCATCCACTGTAGCAAGACACGAAACTCATTAGTGCGAGCAGCATCTCCTTGTGATGAACCTGTGGGGTCCCAAGACATCCAGCGTTTGTGAGCCCGATTGGAGGGAGATGCACAGCCCAGAGGGGCTTTAAAGGACATTTTCAAAGCTTTGAGGACCTGGCGTGGCTGAGAGTGAAGATATGCCAATGCCAGGGCATCAGGGCCAGCATCACTCGCAGCACCACATGCGCAGGGTTGGGTATGAAAACAGACGTGTCCCAGGAAAATCAGACATGTTGCTGTTGGACAGCACAAAGCTGGGAAAGAGCAGATTCAGCAGACTACTGACATCTGGGGTGGGACATTTCTATTAAGAGAGTCTAAATCAAAAAAGCAAAAACGCCAAGGACAGGCCAGGGTGCCCCCGTGCAGCCCGTACCCAGCAGCACAGGCACAGCTAGAGCCACCCAAGCACATTTTACTTTTTACGATTTGGCTCTCAAGTTATTGGAAGAAAAACAACTTCCTAATCACCTTCCCCATCCCCCAGTGAACTTTTGGGTAATGTATGCTGTGTCATCGGAGCAGAGCTGCTCCATGAATGGTAAACAGGCACCCAGATATGTCTCAGGACGGCGGTTCCCAACCAAGGAACCAACAGAGAGCACAGGCAAGAGGAGAGAAACACCCCAACCCAGAGAGCATTGGAACCACCTTCACAAGCACTGCTGAACAAAAGGTCCTTCTCTCCTAGGGCTTTGAAAGTGAAAGGCTTTTGGGGTCAGGCCACGTGGCAAAGGGACAGTGGTTGGTGTCCTGACCTTCAATACCTGTGATGGTGTAGGTGGGATGTAGGTCCCAGGAGCAACTGCCAGCCATCGGAGACAGGACAGGGCCACATCCCAAAGGGCCATGTGAGTGGTACAGCAACTACATTAATGTGAGTGTCCCTGTTGACCTTGAAGAGCTGGCATCTAACCAACCTTCGTGCCAGTGAAGGTCACCCCTGCCTGACACATCACTGCTGTTATTTTTGCACGTTGGAGGTTTCTATTATCTGCATAGAGTTTTGTGTTTGGTTTCGGGGCAGCTTGTCACCTCAAAGCAGTCCTGTATCCTCATCCCTCCTAGAACCATTTAGGTTGGAAAATACCTCTAAGATCATCAAGCCTAAACCTCAACCCAGCATTGCCAATTCCACAACTAAACTATGTCCCTCAGTGCCACATCTACACATTTTTTAAGTCCCTCCAGGGATGGTGACTCCACCACTGCCCTGGGCAGCACGGTCCAATTCTTGACAGCCCTTTCAGTGAAGAAATTTTTACCAATATCCAATCTAAACCTCCCCTGGCACAAATTCAGGACATTTCCTCTGGTCCCCTCAAAGAGACCAACCCTCACCTCTCTACAAGCTCATGCTCTTCCTTGTCCTGTTAGTCCAACACCAAAGTCCAACACTTGGGTAGGGGAAACCCAGGGCCATATGTCTCCTGGACCACCTCTTGCATCCTCACCACCCTCCTCTGTGTCCTGTGCTCCTCTGAACCGGAAGGATATTTCCCATGAAAACCAGCTGTCAGTAATGCAAGCCATGGATCTGGTTCAGCTCTGGGTAAAGCTGGATCCAATTTTACAAAACCCATCTCACAAACAAGTTCATCTCCTATAAATAAACACAAAACCTGGAACGTTTGCCTGGCCCCTGAAACAAAAGTAATTTTGCTCCGCAGCTTAATTTTTTATTGCTAGTTAGTGTAAGAGAGGCAGAAACACAAAAACACAGGCTGAGCCAGGATTTGTGCAAGCTCTTACAGGCAGATCAGCCAGTGTATCCCCTTAATAACCTTTAAAATGCCTCTTGCCTGTCATGCTAAATTGCATGGCTATTTTATGATGTGGACACATGTTCACAGAGCCCATCCGTGGGACAGACTGATCTCAACTGATCAACATATTCAAAAGAGAGTGACTTCCACCCCCGCTTAGAGATGAAGGTTTCTTCTTAAAATCAACTATTACTTTCAAACCAGAGACTCACCAAAAATGAGTATACTGAACTCAGCGAGCTCAAGGTATCAGAGTTGACTCGGCCCATGTTCAAGGTTTTGAAGTCATGACCAGATCACCAGCCCCCATCAGAAGCAGCAATATTTTTTTTGGAGGCAGGAAAAGAGGATCAACATTGAAACAACTCCCTTACACCAGCCTTTCCACTTGCAAACCACAGCTCCCTTGACATGTGTGATGCTTGAATCTTTCTGGGAAACCACACAGAGAGAGATACAGTCTTGTAGAATAGAAACTTGACAGAAGCAGTGCTTCAGAGGACATCACTTTGAAAACAGGTCTTGGTTGCTCTGTATCCTGCCTGCCACAGCAAGCACTTAGGGTAGCAAACGGACAACTCAGTGTGTAAAATTGGATTTTATTTTCTAGTTATGCACTTAGGTCACAAAAGGAAGAAAAACTGGGGTCCAAATCTGATACTTGATCTACGTTAGTGCAACATCACAGTGATCCACACCCACAGCTGTTCAGTGCTACTAGGAGAACTAACACAGTCCCAAATCAAATGGGACACCTTTCATCTTCCCTGTGCCCTCCCCAAAAGTTTTGAATAAGAAGCATTAAATGAAAGCTGAAGAACAGGCCGTTGCTCAAGGTCTATCAATGGTCGTAGGCCCTCAGGAAGAGGGGAGAAGGGGAGGCGAGGTGAGGAGAGGCGAGGTAAGGAGAAGAATAGACTATTTGAGTTGGAAAGGACATACAATGACCACTCAGTCCAACTCCCTGACCAGTTCAGGGCTGCCCATAGTAAAGCCTGTTATTAAAACACTGTCCAAATGTCCCTTAAACACTGCATGTCCCATCTAACCTCCTACAGTGCAGCTGTCTACCATTCCCACACAGTCACAGGATTCCAGGGAGAAGAGCTCAGTACCTCACTCTCCCCTTCCCCTCCTCAGGAAGCTGTAGAGAGCCATGAGGTCACCCCTCAGCCTCCTCTTCCCTGAACTAGACAAACTCAAAGCCTTCAGCAGCTCCTCACAGGACATTTCCCTCCTCTGCTTTGTTGCTCTCCTCCAGACACATTCAATGACCTTCACGCCCTTCTTAAATTGCAAGGCCCAGAACTGCCCACAGTGCTCCAGGTGAGGCCACACCAACACTGAGTAGAGCAGGACAATCACCTCTTCTGTACAGCTGGTCATGCTGAGTGTGAGGAATCCCAGAATGGATTTTGTCTTTTTGGCTGTCCAGGCTCACTGATGACTCGTGCTGAGCCCTCTACCAACCAGCATCTCACTGTCCCCACATCTCAGCTGGGAAAAGAGAGGAGTGCTCAAGCAATGGCACTTTTCTGTGTTTGTGCCATTAGGGAAAAAGCTTTAAACTCAGCATGTTATTTCGTGGTTTCAGTTACTAAAACAGAGATAGATTTTTTTTCTCATTCTCCCTTATCTTATTCTTCTTGCTTTTTCTTTAGCCATTACTTAGTTCAACTTAAACTTACTGTTAAGTGTACTCCCATCAATGCTGGTCAACAAATCATTGAGGCACGTGCTTAACTCAAAGCAGATAACTAAGGCACATTCAGCAAAACTCACCCATACACATCACTGTTTTTTCTCTGAAGAGGGGCCCTCAGTCATTTTAAAAGCTGTATTTCTTTTCAGCATAAAGTACTGCAGCCACAAAAATCAATGCACTCTGCTCCATCAGTGTGCATCTGTCACTCAGCTCCCAGCACGGGGAAAAGCAGAGGCACACACAGAAAACACTCACCCAGTCCCTTTCCTTTAAGAACAGCCAAGAGGAAAAAGATGCATAATTTAGCAGAACAGTTTTATTTGTGTATCAGGTTATTTTAAATGTCAGCTGAGGTTATTTTCTTGTCTTCAGTTGCTGCTGGGTGTTGCTTCAAAGTCATTCTGAGTCACTGCTCTCCATCTTCATCTGCTGATGGGCCCCCAGGTAGTGATGGAAACATAACTTCCCTTGACATGGATAACCTTCAATAAAGGAGCGACTTCCCTTTTGACACACTGATTAGAATAAACGAGGGGAGGCGGAAGGGAAGAGGAAAGTGACTGCAGTTCTTGAAAAGCAAAGATAATGGGCCACATCCTGCTCCCTGACTCTGTGCTATCAGATTCACTGCAAGTGATTTGCAAAACGGCAAGAAACTCATTAGATTGCTGCTAGGACTATTGATGGAAATGCAAATCTTTACCTACAGGACCTTATTCCACAGCAAATTAACAGCAGGCTGGGGAAAACCAAAAATCTGTAGTCTCAGGGCTGGGAGTCTGTCAGACTGAAGTATAATCTCTGTTTGTCAGATATCAGTCTGAAAAAAAAAAAAAGACTAGGTCTAACTGCATTCAGATTTTCCATTAGTTGCATCAACACTGACTTAAAAGAAATTCTTCCATGTTTCCATGAGCCTGAATAAAGTGAGGATCAGAGCCTGAGTGTTCCATAAATTGGCCTGGTACAATATGAAAGGGCTGTGCTCAGAGACACACAGCCTGGCTGGCAATTTACAAGACCAAGGGAAGTCTCCTCCAAAGTCGAGTTTTGTTTTGGCTTGACACAAGATTTTACCAAGCCCTTAAATCTTTCCATTATCTTCCATGGGCTTTGGATTAGGCCGCTTATAGCGAATTCAGGTTTGGCTGCCCAACGTGATATCTCAAGAGAACATCTAGCTGAGAAACAAGCTAGAAGGTTTTCAGAAAAATCCTGTCCTGGTCTTCCAAGGGATCCTGCTGAGATGGTGACTGAGTCTTTGCATTGTTCCCAGTAAGGCTACCTGCAACTGGATCACACAGGGGCTTCAGCTCTCTAAGAAAGAGCATGAACACCCCTCTACCTCAACCCCTCAGTAGGGCCCGCACTCACTGTCACAAGCTCATTTTCCAAACATTGTCATTTACACCAGTAAAAAGCTGAATTCAGCACTCTTTCCATAAAACGGATCGTGAACCCTTAACACCACTTCTCTCTCCCTGGAATAATAAATTATGAGGACAAATGGCAGAATCATTATCAGTTTCAATATCCAGTCATAAATAGTCTTGTAAGAACACTCAAATGATGGTGTTTTATTGCATTAGATATCACTTGCCATTAATTACAGCTTGAAACTTTTGTACTTTGATGAAAAGCATTTTAGCCAGCTCAGTTATAAATTTAAAACAGTCTTAAAACAAAAGTCACCCCAGGTTGTGGTGTGGTGGTTTTTTAATCTATAGATCTGAACACAAAATAGCATTTTTGGCTTGGAATGACACAAAAGACAGGTTTTATAAAAGCTATTTTATTGCACACTCATTCAGCTTCAGCGCTTACAGCAAACTAACAGTGCCCCTGACTATGTTTTACAATAACATTGTTGGCAGCAGGATTTCACTGCTAGAGATACCTCATAGTTCATTTGGTTTAGTGGGGATTTTCTTCCTAATGATCAAGTGCTGCCGTGAATCAATGTGATCTAGTTTACGTTTCTGCCCTGTTTCTTTCGTTTGGATCATTTCTCCCTCCTTCTGTTGCTGTAACTCACCACGCAGGACAGAATCACAGCTGACTGTAGAGAAAGCCTGGCACCAACAGCAGCTGCTGGGTCAGCCCCCAGAAAATCTGGGATACACACAAAATCTCACAGAGACAGAGAAATCTCACAACTTCAGCCTAAGTGTTAAATTTTCAAACAATTGTGGGATCTGCCTTCAAATTTCCAGTTCAGAGGGATTCAGGCTCAGGCAATTTACACTGCTGCTCCGTGGCATTGATCACAATTTGCATTCGTTTGCAAAAGGGATTAAAGGGATTATCCCAACCCCACTCTGGGCTTGGCAACCTTGCAGCCACCACAGCCAAATTCCCCAGAGACCAGGATTCAGAGCCTCTGCTCAGGTGAACGACAGTTTATTTATTATGGTAACCCCTCTGAATTCAAACAACCATACATGAATGCACAGTCCCTAATCGAGGTGCACTGTACTGGATCCCACAGATTTCTCAGTAGATACAGAAAGGACATTTTGCTTCCCCTTCCCAACCCTCCAGGAGGAATTATGTGTAGCCCAGTATTTAAATTATTCTCATGAGATCTTGGAGACCAAGTTTTGGCTCTTGTCCTACCAAAGGTTCCCATTTTGCCCAGGGACACAGGAAAAACATCCAGTTTCTCAGAGGTGTGGTGGGAATCTGCTCAAGCTTAAGAGAGCTAAGATCAGGAGTCAAAATCCTGTGACAGTCAAAGGAGATCAGGTGCCTGCATTACACAGTGACTTCTTGCCCTTCCCACGCCTGGAAATGGCCCCCAAGGAGATCTGCTCTGTGACCTTCATGGAGACAAAGGTGAAGCTGACCTGGCTGCAGTTTTCTTAGGCCCTCCTTGCTTGAGGATGACCTCAACATCAGCCTCTTCTCAGTCACTGGGGACCTTCCCTGATCACTCCTGCCTCTCAGAGATCCCAGTGAGCAGTCTTGCAATGGCATCACCTGTCTTCCTCAGCACCCATGAACACATCCCACCTGGTGCCATGCACCCATGTATGCCCATTTTGCTTCACCAGTCCCTACATTGATCCTCCTCTGTGACAGGTAGCACCTACCTCTCCTAAATCCTGCCAGTAGGCACAGAGATGAAGAGGTTTGACAGCAGACCTTGCCAGTAATCACAAAGGCAAAGAGCACCTCAGCTTTCCCCATGCCCTTTGTCACTAAGTTGGCCAACACATTCAGCAGCAAATCAATATGTTTCCATTTTCCCCTTCCTGGTGATCTACTTATAGAAATCCTTATTCCTGCTCTTCACACCCTCACCAGTTTCATCTCACTTTTGGCTTTTTGAATTTCATTCATGTTAGAGCATATCTGAGATCTGAGGACAAGTGACATTGGCCAAGATTCATCAGCACCTGTAAAAACAGATGTCATTGTCGCAACTTGACTGTTTCTTGAAAGGGTGACCGTTTGCTTTTTGACACAAAAGTGAGAAATTGAAGAAAAACAGCCTAACTGCTCATTTAAGGCAGCCTGTTCCTTCCCTTCTGCTTAGCCAGTTAAAACCTCATTTGACAATCTGAGAGTTTAGCTCCCAGTGCTCTTGCTTAAAATATAACAGATGGCCTCTAATAAGTAAATTGAAAAGTGCAAATAAGGTTAAAACAATTTTTCTTTATTGAATATCATTAACTTCAAGGCTGTCCACTTTAAAATGCTAATTAAACCTCACTTCCTTTTGCAGGGTTCTAGTGAAGAAAGATTGCCGTGGGGTAAATTCCTCTTATTTGTAGAGGACCAGCCCAGCAAATTGATAGCAAACTGGGCTATTAGATGTCCCAAGATTAAGAAGTAGAATTGGAAGCTTTCCATTATTTGTCCCTTCCATACTTGTTCCTTCCCACAAACCAAACACAGTCAAGAAGGAAGAGGTCCCGTGTGAAACCCTGCTCTGTCCACACAGCAAACAACAGTTTGTCTAAAGGTCTCTATTGGTCCAAGCCAGTTTTCACACAGGATTTCTAACACCTTGTTACCACCCTACAGCATGTTGTGCTGCAGGTGTGGGGCTCTGTATTCCTGGCACCAGGCACAGAGTACAAGAGGTCCTTTAGCACCTCACCCCCACCTTGCTCCTAATTTCCAGTGCAAATTTATTCCCAATCAGTGTGTGTCACTTGCTCATGTGCCAACACTGCTCTTTGGCTTGAAGAGCTTTCTCCACCCCCAACCTGAAGGATTTCACTGAATAACCCAATTTCTTTGTGCTTCTGGCAAAGCAAGTTAAACTTTCAGCTTCTTCTCCTAGGACAGCCCTTCCCTTCCCCTGATGAAGGTCCCAGCCGCTTCTTCATCTGTTCCAGTTTTAATTCTCCTTTCTTCAGCACAAGAGAGCAGATCTGCCTGGGTCTTACCAAAGTTCTGCACGAGGCAATGCTCCATCTCAACTGGAAAGGCACACAAGTAAAGTCCAGGATAACATTCACCTTCTTTCTTCATGGCCAGGTCATACTCACAGTTTTTAGTCATCATGTGAAAAAAGTAGTACGTTTTTCAGCTTTCACCTCTTTAACTCCTGCTGAAGGTTGAGTTCCCAGACTGAAGCAGGTCCAAGTGCACCACGACTCAGCCCTCAAAGAGAGCCTCGTGTCCAATTGATGCAAAGCCACCAACTTTTTGGACAACAGCCTCAGGACAACAGTCCATCACTGGGAGCAGGGAGCTCCGGGTGCTCCCCCTGCCTGGTGGATTTGACCCCAGGTCCCAGTTTGCAGACCACCTTTGGTTGGCTGCAGAAAGCTCAGGGAGGGAGAAGCTTCCATGTTTGCTGTAAACCTGAGCTGCTGTAGAGGAAAAAGTCAGGATGCATCAGGCCAGAAAAGAAGAGAGCCTCTGAGTGCCTGGGTCCCCTCACCAAGAATTCCTGGGTCCAGATTCATTCTCTAAACATGATTCTCACTCATCTGAGCAAGTTGATTTACTTTGTCATTTAAAGATTCAGAGTATAAATAACAAAATGCAGAACTTCATACAAATTACCTGTCCAGCCTCACCTCAGTGATTTCTCATCCAGACAACCTGGCTGAACATCATTATCCTTTATGGATGCTGTCAGAGCTGAGCAGAGAAATCTCAGGCATATTTTGCAGCAGTATCTAAGTTAGAGTGTAACTTTCTCATGGTTCTGTTAAGACTGTTATGAGAATTCACCAACACAAGAATGTAAACATCTTGCACCTGGTATTGATAAGGGGATGCAGGGAGAAACCCTGCAGAGCAGATTGGAAAAAGCTTTGTATACAATTAACAATCTTAACAGAACCATGAGAAAGTTACACTCTGACTTAGATACTGCTGCAAAACACGCCTGAGATTTCTCTGCTCACCTCTGACACTATCCATAATCCTTCACTTCAAACTACTCATACTGTGGATAATCCAACACTGCCTGTCCAGTAAACCTGAGTTACAACAAAGTTTCTGGGCCAAGAGGCAAGGGACAAGAGCCTCGTGACATTTACTCTGGCCTTTATGGGAATCCCTTGTCCCACAGAGGCTCATCTTTCTTGCTGTGGAAGCTCACGGACAAGGAGGGTTGACAACAGGCAGGGGCAGTTGTAGCAACACTTGTATAACCAGTCCATTTATAAATCATGCCAAAACCACACACAGCACAGATCAAAACAAAAAAAATCTGTATTCGCTGAACAAACAGAAAATGAGTCTGAGCTGAAAGGTTTTTGGGAGAGTCTGCCAAACAGAGAATCATAGAATGATTTGAGTAAGAAGGGGCCTTAAGATCATCTAGTTCTAATCCCCCTGCCATGGGCAGGGACACCTTCCACAAATGAAAAACAACAGCTGTATTTTCTGAGCCAAGAATCACTCTGAGGAAAATAAAACACTTTCACAGGGAGGGAGGGCTTAAAGTGCAGCTTATTTGCTTATTCATTCATGGAACTCTCTGACTAAATCACATATTGGATTAGCTGCATTCAATGTCTTCTCTTTCCTCTGCTTGAGTAGGTGCTCCTTCTAAGGGACAACAATTGTGGGGACCCAGATAATTTAACTGAGAAATGGAACTTGGGAAAACATATTGTTGCCTTTCAACAACATCTATCTTGATCAAAAGGGTATTTCTGCTATATGCAACTGTCCCAAGCAAGGCAGGAACCCAGCAAAGAAATTATTCCAGGAGTGACAGGGGAATGTCCCATCCTAACCTAACAAGCTGTGACAGCCATGTGAAGAGATGCTCCCAGGTGGCATAAGCTGTGATATCAAAGTTGTGTGACTCCTTTGCTTCTCACTTGATTTCTGCAAGATGTTTTATTTTAAGATAAAAGTCCTCAGCTAAGAAGCAGCTCCATTTCTGCTACAAGCCCTTCAGTTACACAGCATGGCTTGGACTACTTTTTAAGGAGAATTCCGTTTTCCAAAACACCAGTATTTATCAGACCTGGAAGAGAGTTGAGTTTTCAGGAGGGTAGTGCACACATGTCAATCAGAGAGTAAATAATGTCCTCAAACAGCAACTGGAGCAGACCTTTGCTTTCCTGTGCCAAGAGTGTCTCAGTCTTCAGGGAGCTGTCTTTCACTGAACCAGGGTTCTGAGCTTGCAAGCATAACGCAAATGCCTGAGAGAGTCCATCTTGAGGGATAAACACAAGCAAGGGCATGCAACTAAAGGACAAAAAGCAAGAATGTAAGTAACAAAGCTCTCAAACTGTGTCTGCTGGATACCTCCACGCAGGTGTGTGGAGAGGGAGCCTGAGGGGAGTTGGGGAGGTCAATCTCATGGATTTGACAGTAAAACCAGAGCAGTCCTGGAACAACAAAGGTTTCCAGCTGTACAGCAGTAACTGGGGACTCTCTCCAAAGTTGAGACAAGCTTTCCATCAAGTCTTCAGGAGTTTTGGCACAAGAAGAGAGATCAACTTTTTCTGTCCTCTTCTCCACATCACTGCCTTTCTACTCAGTAGGGAGAAACTGCTCACTCAGGAGATGAATCACCTGATCTGTTGTAGACATCTGCCACAAGGTAAGATAAACAACAGCCAGAAACTCTTCTCCCTCGTGGTCCTCTCCTTGGATTGCAAAAGGAGCCCATATGACAGCAGACAGAGATGTCTACACAGGTAGATGAATCCCACACCTGAGTGACAAGACTCCTGTTTGGCTAATGAGATGCTAAAAGAGGAAGGACAACCAGCTGGATGCATTACGGACTAGGCTGCCAAAATATACCAAAAAAACCGCATCTTAAGAGTGTGTCACATGTCACAAATACCCATCATCTAGAGATGTTAGAGAAAGAAACATCGCACAAAATTAATAACATCCCCAAAGTAGTCAGGCTGGTGAGTGAACTTCATGTTTAGTGGGCTCATGGGCAGGCTGACAGGTCAGTGGATGAGGTAACTCAGTGAAAGACTGTAATCAGAGGGTGCAGCAGCATCCATAGGCAGTGACAGCTGCTCCTTCACCCTTCCCCTCAGGGCATGTGCTTCAAGAACACTGAACCAAGTCACTGAGTCCCCACAGTGGTTGAGACATTCCCAGAATTCTGGGATCACCACAGAAACATTGTTATGTTTGTCAAGGCCAACTTTTAGAAGCGGCAGAGAAGCAGATGAACAAGAAAAGGAAAATTACTCTTGGGGCTGGATTTCAGCAAAGTAAGAGAAGATCTCAGCATCCCTCAGAAGTGGAAACAGCCAACAAAGTAAACCATTTACAAGAAAAGGTTGTTATCTGCTGCAAGAGAGGAAAAAAATGGTTCTAGGGGGGGAAAACAATCTAAAAATATTACATTCTAGCAATGTAAGCTGTGATGGCTGAAAGCTAAACCACTTGAACTGGCCAACCAAGGTGGCTTGATCCAGACTGCAATCAAATCACAGAAGGTGAGCAAGGGTTACCCAAGGAATTCATTCAGACTTCTTTTGCCTTGCACATCACACAGTGCTTTTGACCTGCACAAAATGAGCTTAAAGTAGTAAAGAGGTAAGATTCTTTGGTGCAGACAAGATTTTGTAACAAATTTGCACAGGAGAATAAAATTTCAAGCCACATGGGATCAGGACTACAGTCACCTTCAGAGAAGCTTGTTAGGGAAACGCTCCTCACAGAACAATGATGCTCTGGTATCGGATGAGTGAATGTTCTGCCTATTTTCCTTTGCCATTTGTTTGGCAATTTCAACCCATTTTAACACGAGGGTCAAGATTGCACCAAAATGAAAATTGGAGAGGTTACATGAAAAATCACCAGCCAAGGAGAAGAAAAATCCAAATTAATCCCTTTCTACTAAGAAGGAGGTTCTAAATTGGCCTTGTATTGATGACAACACCAAGACCAGACAGTTTAGTTCTCTAAAATGTTGCTCTTTTTTTCCCTCAGCCCTTAACCTGCATGCAGCAGTCTGGGGACCAAGGTAATATAAATGAGGATAAAATAAATGATTTGTTCAAAGTCCTGCTTTGGTTTTTTGTGGCTTTAGATACACATCCTTCACTGCACTGCTCTGTGATCTGTGGTGGTAGCTCATCTCCAAAGGAAAAGCAAGCTGAAAAACAAAAAGGTCCCCCTGGGATCATACACGGCAGTATTCAGCTCAATTACTTATTAAAGCACCGACACAGCATAGATTTCTTTTTGGTACATTACTTATTCAATCAGAGCTCCAACTCTCTCAGACTGATCCCTTAAGAAAAAGCAAACATCTTCCCCTGTTTGTTTCCAGCTGCATCACAAAAGACTTTAAAGACTTCAGGCTGCAAAGAAAACTGTTTGTCTTTGGGTTGTTGTACAGCAAGAGCTTGTGGGCGAATCCAGTGCAGCTCTGCCTGACTGCTGAGAGCACAGGGCCATCAAATTAGGGAAGCTGCTGGGATTTTTCCATGTTACTCCATGACCCACCTCCAACCTGGAGTAGCTTTGCTTGTGCAGCACAGGAGCTGCAGGCTAGACAGCAGTGAAGAATCTCTTCGTGGCAGTCAAGAGTTTTTTTATTTACAGGAGGTGAGATCAATTTTCCATCAAGTTATTCTAGACTGGGAATAGCTCATCAGATATTTAAATACAGACACTAACCTTTCATCTAGACAAGATGGGCATGCCATGTTGCTCATCTTGAAGAACAGTAACGTCCCCTGTGGAGGAAGGAGGGAATCTACCTCTATCAAATATTTAGAGAAGGTATTGCCTTGCCTTTAGACTTCTCTTAGCTAAGCTGTTGATTAAGTCATAGAATCACTGAGGTTGGAAAACAGCTCCAAGATCATCCAGCCCAGCTGATACCATAACATCACCTCTACTCCAGACAACCAGAGTACTATAAGGTAGACAAACTGGCAAAAAGCCCACATGGTTTTGGAAACCAAAAGGCACCAGCTCCTTCCATCACTGGGGACTTTTTTAAAGGGATGTGCACATGAGAGCAAGCAGCCCATGTTTCCTTGGTGAGCTAATGTGCATTCCTAGAAGGAGAAAAATAAAAGAGTAGCAGAAGCCTTACAGCAGCATTTCTTCAAAGGACCTTTCAAGGGGGAGATTTATTGAGTCTTATTCTATCAGACACCAGTCAGTGAACATGTGCAACTTGGATGAGCTGGAAAAAAAAGAGCTTGTCTATAAATTCTTGTACTCCAGACACTGTTCCTCAGAGGCCAGCCCTAATAAACCCATCACCACAGCAATACTATAATTCAGTGGTGGCTCACTCCTGGCCCTTCAGAGCCCTGCATCCGATTCTTTTCTCAGGGACTCCTGCAGCAAACACACAGTGATCAGCTGCCCTGAGGACACAATGCCGTAATGCTAATGGGGGACAAGTCAGAGAGCCCCAGCCCCACCCAACAGGCAAGGAAGTGTCTCCTCTCCCTACCCAGAGAAGAGCTCAGGCCCAGCAAGTAGTTAAATCATCCAGACAATATCCTACTAGTACCACATAATACTTTGCTAGGAGCCAAGATATTAACTAGAATTGTTCTACCATGTGCTATGAGCTGGGAAATGGGAGCTTTAATCTTCCTCAGCTGAGTAAGAAACTGATGTTGAGCCTCCCATTTCACAAGCAAATAAAGCCAGAAAGCTACAAGAGACAAAAATCACCTCAACCTGACAAACCAAATGAGATACTCGAGAAATTGTCACCAAAACTGCACAAAGCTGAAAGATGCAGAGAAGGCTGAGTTTTTGAACGCCTTCTCTTGCATCAGTCTTCACTGATAAGAGCAGCCCTCTGGAATCTGACCCAGGAGGCCAGGGGAAATGAATGTCAGGAAGAACTTCCCTTGGTCATCAAGGGTCTGGAGAATCTCTTTTATGAGGAAAGGCTGAGGGATCTGGGGCTGCTCCGCCTCCACATAGACCAGGCTCTGCTCAGTGGTGCCCAGCAATGGGACAACAGGAATGGGCAGAAACTGATGCCCAGAAAGTTCCACCTGAGCATGAGAAAGAACCTCTTTACTGTGCAGTGCCCAAGCACTGGAACAGATCACTCAGAGAGGGTGTAGAGTCTCCCTTCCTTGGAGATATTTCAGAGCCATCTGGACACAATCCTGTGCCCCGTGCTCTGGGATAACCCTCCTGGAGCAGGGAGGTGGCACCAGATGACCCCTGTGGCCCTTTCCAGCCTGACCCATTCTGTAACTGTGACATCTCCAAACTCCTTCCCTCTGTGGTTAACTTTGAAAACAAACCAGCAACCAGGCAGAACTTCAGGCTCATGATGATGGTAATGCTGCTTAAACTAGCAGGCATGGTTTGACTTGTATTAATAAATCCTTCTGCATTTCTCTATAGCCCTGCTCAATGACAAAGCAACTGCTGACAGTGGAGGCCTGCAAGAAGTATTATATGTTTTAGCACTGTACCTTTGGACCCAGAATAATAAGCACATAAAATAGATAGATGTGTATTTCTAATGCCACCTTTTAAAGCAATTGCTTAAAAGAAGCCTGCTTTAGCAACTCGGAAATATAATTCTTGACCTTCCTGAGTAATCATGTTAATATCAGGAGAAGTTGTAATTATTCAGTTGTGAACAAAAAAAGGTACAGTTCGTACTCAAAAGTGAAGCACTTAAATATAAAAGGGAGAGTAAAGGAGAAATGTGAGTATTCCCTGGCCACTCCAGAGGTGAGTCATGGCAAGGGGTTCCCACTCTCAACAAAGATGTGGCAGGGACAGGAAGTGTGCTCTTAAGCCCCCAAAATGTGAAGAATATGAATTTGAGTCACCCAGCTCCAGTAGGGGCACAATCCAGCTCTCAGTCAATAAAGAGATCCTCTACTCCCTACAGTTCACTGGCTAATTCCCAAGACTCATTACAGCTTCTACAGGAAGGGAAGAAAGGCTTCAGTCACTTTCATTAAACAATCTGCTTTATTCCCAGGAGAAATTTTATCCTAAGGGACAGATACCAGCTCCACAGAATGCAGTAAAGTGTTCCCGTTTGCACAGGGATGTTCATTCAAATTCTGCAACTTCCACACTTTGCAGAAAGATCTCCTGGCTCACATTTTCTAAGATTTTCTCAGCTAGAGGCTACTTAATCTGGACTAAAACATTTGAAGTGAAACAGTAGCAACAGAGCAAGACAATCAGTTGTTCTGTTCAAGATCTCCTAGAAAGAAATGGGATATTGGGAGTGTAAGAAAAAAATTACCTTCCTGCTCTGTTGAGAGCAGAGCACGACACAGAATTTCACAACCATGACAAGGAAAGGGAAGAAAGAGAGTAACCCCAAGCTGGTGTGCAGATGAACTGACTCTGCTTTTTGAAGCAGAAAGGAGATGTGTGAAACTTCCCACGTTTGGTCTCTTATTTTCTTTTTCACAAAACTGATGTCAAGTAAAACACTGTGCAGTGGTGTCTGTATCACATAAGATCTCTGTGCTTTCCACAATCTAAAAACCCTCCCATATCATGTTTTATCACACTACAGGCTTTCCATAGTGTCATGTGACAAGAATTCCCCTTCTCGGAGGATCCCAGGGAATCTTTAAAGACCTTAATCAGCCTTCTCCACATATTAAAGAAAGATGGGATTAAATCAGTGTGCTTATGCTTTCTGTGTAGGCAAAGATATAAGCATCTCCAACTTACAGATGAACAGAAAGATAGTCTCAAAACATTTAAGCTAGAAAAATTGAGGGATTAAGATAGTTTGCTAGACAGGTATGCAGAGGCTGGCACGCCAAACACATGAACTCAAAGCTGACAGAGATGGGTAGAGTGACTCACATACACAAAGCACTTGACTTTGTCACCCAGCTCTTCCAAAACAGCAAGCACAGTCTGAAAAGTACCTAAGAAAAATTGAGGCCACAAACACACAGAGCAATATGATGCTTTTTTAATCAGGTTTTCAATCACAATGTAATTTTTTCCCCACTAACACACTCAAACACAGACATTTAAAAATTATTTGTCTACAAAGAGGAAAGAAATGATTTAAACAGCTCCAGGAAATTCTGAGCAAATCTCTTCTGATCTTCTCTTTGGGAGTCCACTCAGCCAACATATAAATTTTGTTTGCTTCTATTTCACAAGACAAGAAGAGGCTGGGTTGTAGATAACCTTCTGTTCAAGCTCAGCATATCTTTTCAGAAGTGGACGATAGAGCTAAAAAGGAAAAAGAAATAAATATGTCTCATTGAAAAATTAGATTTTTAAATTACACTGCAGTTAAAAAATGTCTTCAGACATGAAAAATGCTGCATGTTCACAGGTACCTGAAGGTTTGGGCTGGTTTTTCCCCGATATGTTCATGAAAGTGCTGCAGAGTTTTCCCTTCTTAAATGTCACAGTCCTTTTTACCATCACCTTTACAACTTAATTTTATGACATGCACAGGTTGTTCTTATTGTGACTGCATTCTTGCTGTAAGCAGAAGTCATTACTTCCAGCAGAAGCAGCTCAGCTAAAGTCACCTCTCGCGGTGTGACATGCCCCCTCAGTAATAGCCGTGCTAATCACCCAGGCAGAACTCCTGTCCTTGCCTCCCTCCACTGCCCCAGGATGGATCACTGCCTCTGTGCCCTCCTCCTCTGCCTCACTAATCACCCCACTGCCGCCCTCCAGCACTGTCAGGCAGGTCCTCCTTGGCCAATGGGCTGACCAGGGCCTTCTAAAATGCACTTCACACTCCCTCTCAGACTCCTGTACCTCCTCTTTCAGCTGCTTCTCTCCTTCACAGCTTTCACAGCCACAAGCTTTCCCATCCATAATTTGCTCCATGGCCATGTTCCTTGCTTCCTGATTCCATGCAGGACAAATGCAGACCCAGCTTCTATCCACAACTACACCAAGTATCTATTTTTTGTATTTCCCTGGCTAGAACTTTCCAGGGGTTTTTAGATCCAGTATTATTACAACGATAAAAAGAAGAATCAAGACTCAAATGTATTCAAAACCCCCAACTCAGACACGTCCTGTGCTTTTGGATATGGGTGAGATCCATGACACAGCAAAAACTCTGAATAAATCTCTACTCTGGCTCCAATCAAAAACTGTACCTCATTTAGGTCTTGGAGATGCACCTTTCTCCTTATCTCATCTCTCTGGTGTTAACTGTCCCTCTGATAAAATCAGTACTTTGACGAGCCATCCCAGGACAGATTTGCACATTTGCTGGCTCAAGCACAGAGCAGGGACTGCCAGGAGCCAGTGCAGGGTCTGGTACAGGCTCAAGCAGTCCTTAGGAGGATGCCATAAGGTCATATCCCTGCCACAGTGAATCCTAGAGGCTGCCAGTCTGGTCTACAAGCCCTCTGCACGGACTCATAATCAGGGCAGCCTCGCTCCTGGCTGCAGGTTCAGAGAGGTTATGGAGCCATAATGAATCATACCCAGCAAACTGAATTACTGCTCTCATCAGTAAGCGAGATCTAGCATTTCAATGCATTTTATCCTCTTCAGGACAGCCAACAATGGTGTGTGTACATGCATGAAAAATTCAGGAGGAAAATGTTTACGGTGTAAACTATGGGGATGTAGTAGGAGACCAGGTTGTGCTCTTGTGCAGGTCTCTGTACAGTTCTGCAGCAGCCTCAGTGTCTGTAACAGCCACACTTTAGCATATAAAAAAAAACAAACCACAAAGTTTTCTCATCTAGGAAATAAAAAATAGTGGGGTTTTCTTGTCTTTCAACTGATGGCAAAATACCCAGCTTTTATGTTTCCCTCCTCCTGAATGATAGTTTAAGTCTGTCCAGTGAAAACTGGATTTATCTCTTCATTCCCATTTCCACCTTCCACAACAGCAGGTTGGAAGTAACTTAATGGACACATTCTGCAGAAGGATCCAGTTTTGACCAACTCCTCCCTTTTTACAAACCAGATGTTATAGAAATAAAGTTTCATTTCTACATTTCTACGAGAGATTAAGTATAGGAAAGGGGTAGAAGAGAAGGAGCATCCACAGCAAGTGGAAAGAGAAAGTGTTCATCAGCCAAGGCATCATAAAATGGTTTTTAAAGCCATCTCACAGTGAATGACTCCTACAGTGTCTTCCACTGATTAAAGCAGAGAATCCTACTCACTCCTGCCTCTGCAACAGACTCATTCGGTGACCCCAGGGCAGGCATTTAACATGTATGTGCCCCAGCTCCTCTTCTCCACAGGACAGTGATACTGAGATCCTGGAGGTTTATGCAGATTAATGGCATTAGGAAATAAAATGCATCACTATTATGAAATGTCACATTACTCAGCATGGTATTTTTAACTAACTATATGAGGGCCCGGAGGGCTCAGAGAAGTACATATATATATATATATATATATTCTTTTCATGCTCCCAAAGAATATTATTGCTCCCACTTCTGGTAAATATGCACATCAGAGTAAACAAAACATTGAGAAGGCAACTATGGCTATACTGGGAGTATCAGTATTTCAAACAAAACCAGCTCCTCTATTCACTGAAGCATCTGTAATGAAGATTGGCTATTTCTTACTTCACTATTTTGTAAATTTGATAAACCCTAAGTGCTTCTCAGCAAAGATTCAGCACAGCAAAGCTGCACTGCTAAGTGAGCTCAGGCACTGAGAAAGCAGGGTCCATATTACTTGCCCATCAGTATTTCTACAAAATACACACAATGCATTTACCAGAAGGCTGGGAAGTATTATTGTTAATACATCACTCTAAATTGAAATGTGTCCAAATAAATGAACAACCACATTTACTGACACAGTTTCTTTTCCTGTTTATTGGACTTAAGCACTTAACTTGCTAATTGAGAAAATTCAGGCATTTGCAATCAGCTTCTCAGCCATTAGTGTAAATGAATCCTGCATTATGGACCATACGAAAAAAAATGGCAAACAAATAATTAAGAATATTTCCTGTACTCCATTCCTGTTCTTTGGGGTAAAAAGCTGCGCAGCTCAGAGGGATAAGCAAAGCTTTAAATTCCTCCTCCTCAGGGAATTTGGCTGTAATACCACCAGTACATCATAGCTGATAAGTGGAGCAGTACCACAAGCTTTTCACAAGCAGGGATTTTCGTGCCAGCTGAGGTTTGGGGCCGAAGCAGCGCAGCTCCCACGAAACACAGAGAAGAGAAGCCAAACAGCACCAAGGCAGAGCGTGGCCTGAGTGTGCACTCAGGTGTGTCTGTGGAAGGTGATCCTCCCATCTGTCATGACTGAAGTGCCTCCACAGAACCTCGGGCAACTCCTCCTGTGCAATTCCAGGAGTCTCTTTCCTGAGGCAATTATATAGATGTATTTTTATAATTGAGGTCCAAAGGGAATAAAGGACTCTCAATAATGCATAAAAACCCAAGGACATAAATTCCCTCTCTGCCACAGCCTCAAACCTAATCTATCAAACCATGATATTTAACAAAAGTAATTACATGTGTCACAACACAAACCTTATTATTGTCCATAATTTAATTGTCCTTGCTTAATTATGGCTCTTTCCCCAGCTTATCTTTATACCCTACTCCACAACACTGACTGTACTCTGACTGCTTCATTTACAAACCCTAAACTTCTCTCCTGGGACAATTTGGTCACATCCTGACAGTCCCACAACTATCCAAAGAAAATGTTAATGATAAATAATACATTATAACAGAGAATAATTTAACCTGCCCTCTCTGAAAAATGCATTCACACGATGTTACCTTGTTCTCTAGAACAAATCAAATGTGTTATCCTGATACCACATCTCACCACAGTACCAGCCTATGTACTCAACAGGGCTTTTACTGTTTACAATGTCCCTGCCACCTTCTAAGAGTAAAACCAGCTACAAATTATTACTACAAGTGACAATCCACATGGATCCTCCTAACTCCTGCAATGCTCCTTTAGCCCATCACTGGAGCAATTAAAAATTTACAAATTACAAAGATGATGCTGATGATTATCTAATTTTAATCTACCCGAGTACATTTAATCTACCCTGAATAGATTAAAATTAATCAGTCTCTCACAAACACTTGCTACTTTTGATAAGTTCTTTTTTTTTAAACCAAAGTCGAATTACTCATAGAGATTGGCTTAAGAAATCAAAGGTTGTTTTATTTTTCAAATCATACCAGTTGTTCACCTTTCTTAACAGAGAAAGAACACGTAGAAAGCAGAAACAATAAAACAGTGTTCTGAAATACTCTTAAGACTTCCCCAAGGAACCACACCTGAAACAATTACAGTCTTTACTTCAGATATCCATTCTGCAAGCCTATCTTAATCAGTTTAATAGGTTAAAAAAATTATTGGCTACACAAATCACCTAAATCAAACTTCTATCAATATATATTATATTTTTATGGTTGTATTATTATTACGTACTTTGCACTAAATTACCAACCAAAACCAATCCTTGAAAACAACCTCCCCCCTCCAAAATCTAACTCAACAAGATATAATTATTTAAGTCAATAAAAAGGTCATTATAACCTTCCTGGGTAATAGGGTCACTTCTATAAATCCACCCACCTACAAGGCAATTCACCAAAGTCAAGAAAACCTGCTAGGTTTACATTTTCTGTTCCTGAATTTTTGCAAGATTAATACATCTCAGCAGAGTCAATAATGCAAGCAAAAATCACACATCCAGAGGTAGTGAGCTGCTCTGTGCCTTTTCCCTACAAAACCCCACAGGACAATATCACACCCAACCTGACACTCTGTCACGGGCACACGGCTTGTATAAACACAAGTGACCAACTCCCAGACAATCGTGTTCTCTCTCATGTTTTATTTTTGCTTAATTAACCAACTAGCCAACCATCCCTGTTTTAATGGATTACTAAAATAGATCTGAATTCTAATGCTGGAATAACAGATTATTTCTGTCTGTTAACATGTATTTATTGCTCTAGAATCTCCTGGTTATTTTTGTCATGCTTAGTGGTTCTGATTAATCTTTTGCCTTGGGGAAGAGAGGAGGCCTCAAAGAGGTGAGATGATTCTTTAATTTTTGCTATTC
>WEKY01042442.1:0-42567 GCA_013390045.1 Picathartes gymnocephalus | reverse complement strand
ACCTAAAAACCAAAAAAAAAAAAAAAAAAAATCTCAGGTATTATATAAGAAGTTTCTTCTTGATTTCTTTGCTGATTGATTTGATTTAAGTGATGAGACCTGAAAATCACCAGTACTTCAGATACACATTCATAAAACTAGACAAATGTGGAAAAAACTCTAAGTTCAACATCAAATTAGTACTGGGCTAAAGGTTTTTATACTAAACCTGAAAAAAAACCCCAAGACCTGAAGCAGATTCACAATTCCATACCCACATCTTCCTGTGCAGCTGCAGTGATTTGGATTTGGTACAGCAAAATAAAAATGGAGATGCAACTGCAAGTTCAGTTCAGCATTTAATTTCCTACTTACCTGTAAGATCTTTTTATTGTGGGATGCACCACCAGTAGCCAAAATCCTTGTTCTAGGCACTGCAATGCAATAAATGTACAAATCAGACTGAAAGTGCGTATGGTCAAGATTTGTACTACTGAAGCAAGCAGTGAGAACAAGGAGGTGGGAGTCAGAGTTCTCTCTGCGTACCTGTAATTTACCTTCTGTAAAAAAGGAGATAACACTAATTACCCACTTTTCCAAGGCATATTAGAACACTTTCTTAGAAGAGGCAACATAAATATTGCAGATCTATTATTATTATCATAGTGCTATCAACGTCAGGGAGATTTGCAAAGGAGATACACAGTAAGAAAGGCAGTGTTATTATATTACAGCTCTGGTTTGAGGTCAGATTGGTTTGGCTTATAGCTGTATATATACAAACTGACAGATAACCTTTAAAATCAGCAGTATTTTCCAAACTTATCTCCTCATGACGTTCACAGTCAGAATTTACTGAAACCTGGGCAATCCTTATGCGCTTGAATGACAAGGAAGTGTGTCAAAAGGCAATTAGAGGTGGTCTAAAGCACTTCACTAAAATAAAAAAAAAAAAACCTTAATCTTCATCCAGTGGAAATCTGCAGCTTTGGGGGAGTTAAAAAATATATCCTGTGTTTTTTAGGCTTAAAGAAACCCATCTTTTCTTCTACATTCCTGAATGTCTGCCCTGTGCCTCATCATTTATTTGTGTGCATGCTCCTCTGGAGCACGGCATGCAACACATCTATCCCTAATCACAATGCAGCAAGGCATTAATAGTCCAAATGGTCTTACTGAAGTTCTTCAAAGGCTTTAAACAAAATAAATGCATAAATACTTTGATATCATACATTGCAAAATATCTAAACACTTAATTACCCCAATTTATGACAATAATAAGGGATACCATCATGTATACCCTCCCAAAAGGGAAATTTCACTGTGATTATTGTTTTGTTATCTTCACTTCCTTTTTAATAAAAGCTAAAGTTAATTTATTTCTCACAAGGCAAAGTTGGGCAACTTACATTGATGCCCTAAATAACTTATTGTCATTTATCCTTTCAAGTATCTTAATGACAAAAGCCCTGAAGACAGAAATAATCAGAAGATGCAGCTCACCACTCTATTTCCAGACCCCCATCTGGGTGCTCAGGTGGAGCCCAAGACCCAGACAAAGCATTGTATGGGGGACCCTATTTTACTGATAAATTTAATTTTATATTCCTCTTCGGAGGATATTCAGTGATGCACAAATTGGGTTTTCAAATCCATTAGGATCTCTGTCAATGTCAGTAAACAAATAAAACAAACAGCAGAGTGATTCCTCAGGGAAAACAAGCTTCAATTATACCAACAGAGAGTGACAGATTCCTGCCAAGATTATCACAACAACATAATAGCACAGAAACCAGTGAAAAATAACTAGCAAGCCTCTGTTCCTGGAAACCAAACCAAACTCTAAATGATTTGCCTGGTAGTCACAATTCTTTCTTGCTACACCTTGTTCCAAATATAAATTCTTGCAGAACTTCCACATCCAACATGAAAACACCACATTTCAGAGATAGCCAGCAAGACAGGATGAGAGCCAAACACTCTGGCTACACTTCCCAGCAGCTGAAACCAAGGAATAAGGCAGGCTTGCTCTCCAGGGCCTCTGGAAAGGGGCTGAACTGACTGCTGGGCTCCCACCACCAGGAGATAACTGTGGACAACATCAAAGTGCCAAAGCCAAAGAGGAACCACCCCTGTGAGAGCAGCAAACACATCCCAGCTCAGCTGCCTCCTGCTTCTCTGTCCCAGGGCTTCTGCTCCACAACTTCCCAAATGTTTGCATTTGGAATCCAGGAATGGATGGGAGACTTACTCCTTGCTAGGTCAGAACTTTCAGGTTTTGGCTACATTATAAGTTCATGCCATCACTGTAATTCAAGCCACTTCTATATCAATAAGCTATCAGAAAAGTAGGGGTGAATTTACAGTCCATTTGCTCTTTCATACAGACCACACACAAGTATGCATTTACCCCACTATCAGTTGAGTTTGGTGTCTTCCAAGAGGCCAAACCATATCTCAGGTCTAAAATTGTTTAACATGCTGCTATCTGCACAGCCACATTAATCCAGACTAATTTGTGTAGCAAAATACTAAGAATTATTTCAGAATATACCTAAACTACTTGATAAAAGAAACTAACATAACTTACACTGTGAAGTTTATAACATTGGTTAGACAGCTCAAGTTCTAAATTGGATCCACTCATGAGTACAAACACACACAGACACACAGTAAAAGCACCCACAAAACCTATGCTGAAGCTCCATGAAGGGCAAAACCATTCATTCTCCTCCTCTTTGAGTAAATAAGATGGCTCACTTCACCAAAACACATGCCAGCAGGTTACAGCCAAGTGAGCTTTAGCCATCACTGTGGGATGACAGACTCTGAGCTGCCCTACAGGTGGGACTGACCCATCCAGGCCACATGGAAGCAAAATCTCAGGTGAATGTGGTGCTCTGCAAGTGGCCAGAGCAGAGACAACATCGTTCCTCGTTTCTTCTTACAAAAAAAGAATTAAATTGCAAAAGAACTATTTGAATTTGCTGAATTTTAGGTTTACTTCTTATTTCAGTCTCTCACCAGAGAATGAGGAAATTACATTGAACACTGATTTCAGGGATTGTCTTTTTAATGCCAATATTGTGTGCTTTACTGAACAGTGGACATTTGCTCTGTGATGTGTAATTGGATACATCTTATAAATAAATAAAGCAAGCCCATCATTTATGTATAAAAGGCATTAACAGAGACATTGTTAATCCATCACCAGCAGTGTTCTCAGCCAGCTGTGTTTGAATCTGTCAGGAGCTACCATCCATCCCCTACAGCACTGCACAAAGAGAACTTCACAGTGTTACTAAAAAAAACCCAACAACAACAACTGTAACAAACATAATTCATGAATTCAATTCTTTGACAGTTGAGAGAATCAGATTTAAACATCTTTTAATTAAAAGCTCCCTGTATAGTACCTAACCAACCAGTTTATTTCTTTCTTATTGAAAAACTAATTATTTTTTAGAGAGCTGATGCTGAATTTTAACCCTATCTAGAAAGTGTTTGCAGCTGCACACGGCACAGTGTTGTTCTGCCATATGCACAATTTCTGGAGATCTATTCTCCTCTGTGGAACGTGGTGATTGATCTAATAAAGTAGAGTTAAAAGAATAATTCCCACTGGAAAGAAGGAGGGAGGAAGACCCAAGTAAAGAAGTTTATTTATGTAGGAAGTCTGAGCAAAAGGCACTTTCCCACACAAGGCTGAGAAGGCAGCACACTCTCTACACGTTATTATGCACACAAAAATACTCATTGTGCCTTCCACAGAGATCCAGCAAGAACTGGGTGATGTTAAAGTTCATCTCCTGGCTTTTGCTTTCACCCAAAATATCACTCCTATTGAAAGGCAAATGGGGAAAAGAAAAAAATCTGTCACTGAGAAAAGAGGGAAATTATGGTTATCTAGATGTTCAGCATTGTCAGTGGTCCCAAAAAGACTGCAGTCCTGCATCACTGCATATTTACACAGAACTGATGCCTTCCCAACAAAGGAAGAAGTTGGACCTGATGGTCCTTGTGGGTCCCTTCCAACTGAGGGCATTCTACGATTCCATGATGATAAATGTAGATATTAAGAAAAATAATTACATCAGCAAACTCGCACCAATAAGAAGGGTAAGGCTAATAATTACCAACATAAGTCTTCTGCCACATCATTTGTGCAAGGAGACTGGAGGTATAAATTCAGCCTCCTGTTCCACCAGGAGTGGGTCAGATCAGACTGGTCACAGATCCAGATGCTGAAATTGGTGGGATGACTCCTGACCTCAGGGCTTTTGGGTCTGGCTGTATTTCAACTGGACAGAAACTGTGTGTCTGCATCACTGTGTCACTACAGAATTTTGCTGGTTCATGCACCTCAAAGTCCGAAACCAGAATCTGACCTTCCATTTTGAGGCTGAAAACTCTCCAACTTTTTCACCTAAATTTTTAGTGCTACCCACAGTCCAGGTTTGTACCCCAAACTGCAGGCATTCGCTGACTTTGAAAACTCTTAAAAGACAATTCCAAGAATTCATCCAAACAGCTTCATAACATCTTTCTCATCACAACTGAATCCATAAATAAAACAGAACAATAGAACATGTATTCAAAAAGCAGCTGATTATGCACATGAACCCATGCCAGTTATAAGCATGATTGCAAATAACTGCAATTTACAATTTGCAAGCAACAAGAAAAGCCCCTCCTTTATTTCTGATTAACTTCAAACACTGTAATTTAAAAAAAAAAAGTATTTGCTAGCTTTCCATTCAAGAAAAAAAACCAAAACAAAACAAAACAAAAATATATGGTTATTTTGTCCCATTTATCAAACAAATGTTTCAAAATCATCCTTCTTGCTTATTAACTCTTCTAAAATTCATGCTAATTTTCTTTATTCATATAAAGACACTGAAATTTAACTCCCGCTATGGAAATAGCTTTCTCTTATCTGAACCCTTTTAAATATGGCCTTTTATGTCCCTGAGATTTCAAGGACTGGGTCCTAAACAAAATCTACATGAATGAGGCAAAAGTAATGGAAACTGGAATACACCCTTTTTTTCTTTTTCTTTTTTTTTTTAAATTTTGACAAATACAACTGCCCAAATAAAAGCTACTCAAAAACTATTTTTAGAAGTGTTTCTGACTTTCACTTTGAAGCATCAGCTAATTTATTACTGACAAAAGCAAGCCAGGTTTGCCATAGAGGGTGGCTGCTTTCTAACTGGCAAGTGAAGAAGTTTTCATATATTTTGTAACACGCTTTAATTTCACTGAGGGTTGCTCAAATGCTTGTCAGAAATTTTCCAGACACAAAATTTAGTCTTATATTTCAAATGCAGTGCCTGGGGAAGAAAAACAACTTTTACAGATAGAATTGATCATCAGCCTCTAAGGCCACTGTAGTAGAGCTACCATTAAATCAGCTGTAATTCAACAGAGGAGAAAAAAAAGCCTTGATTTTCTCAGCAGCAGTGACAAATATGCCTAATATTCTCAACATTTATGCTACTTACATAGATAAAGTCTCTACAATGATGTGGGGGAGACCAGGCATGATTCTTCTTGCTCACACTGCTGCAAGGCAAGAATAACACCACTAAAATGAGCAGAGGAACAACAACTAACTTGAAACAGAGTAGGAACAGTATAATAACCAAGGCTCATGTGCCACTGACAGTCACAGACCACCTGATGTTCTCAAGAAATTATTCTTCATGAAGATGCCAAATTTGCCTTTCTTAAGACTTTGTTTCAATCAAGACAAAAATTAGGATTTCAAAAGCTGAAGCTTAAAGACACCAAATCACCTTACTGAAAATCCTCCTAGTTTAGCTCAGTTCAGAGACTAATTTAAAATATAATGTTGAATCAAAGCCTTCTCCTTCTTGACTGATTTCAGAAAGAAATAAACAAGTAAAAACGTGCACATAAATTATCTCTTGACAGCAGTTCAAATTGCTACAGATCACCCCCAAAAAACACGCACAGCCCAAGAGGTAGTACAGAGGAAACAAAATCTACTCAAGATACAATTCAACTTCATTGACTTCAGCAGAATTATACTGCAGGGAAAACTTTGGTACATGAGTGGTAAAGACTTCTTTGGGAACAAGCAGATCAATAGTCATAACATTGTTATAACATATACATTGACACGCTCGCAACAAGGCCCCTGAAATATTTGCAATACTTGTAGAAATACTGCAGAGCTGCAATTGCTTATCAATTCACAGCGATTTTTTTAATTTATTTTTTTAGACACAGATCTCTATTTGACAGAAGGTTATGATGAAGCCTGGGACAACTTCCAAAGGTAAGGTATTAAAAAAAATCCACGACTCAGCACTAGAGCTTATGGCAAGGGGGAAAAAAGGCAGCAGATTCAGACTAATAATTTTTGTAGCTAAAGGTTGAATATTTTGGAAAAATATTTCTCTGAAACTTTTAAGGAAAGAGATGGATGAAATGGCAGAAGGGTTGGAACTAGATGATCTTTAAGGTCACTTCCAACCCAAGCCTTTCTGTGATTCTATGAACACTTAAAATCTGTTTGCTCAACACTGAAAATGTATTTGGGGGAATTCTTCTCCTAAAAACAGTATTACTAGAAGCAATTTCATAAACCCTTGCTATCTCTTGCTTGTCTAATTTCTATGTTCTGAATTAATTAAATAAAGAAAAAAGTAATATATTTCATGAAGTAGCAAGACAAAAAGAATTCAGGTACCAATGTAACTGCTTACACTAAGTTTTTTGGGTTTTTTTGGCCACTCAGTTTTCCTCTTTTGTTACTCAAAGTTTGGATATTATAGGAACTGTGTGTTAGGGAAAAATTCTAATAACCACAAAAACTTTTCAGCAGTTGTTCAAACATCTATAAAGTAGCCAAGGCTCCAATTAAAGGCTTAGCCTAACAAAGAACAATCTGCTTTGATTTACTCTGTGTTGCCATAATTATTCATGACTCTTGGCAATACCTATACCTTCACTTCAGAATTCCTGTCGTTCAGCAAATAAACAAGAAATCTGGGACCAATCTGACAAATTTACTGTTTCTCAAAAAATGATCTGAAGCATGTGTCACCAGTCTGAAAACAAATCCTAGAGGAGATGCAAACCAGGCATTTTAAATCTGGCCGTCACATCCAGTTTTTTAATAACCTACCTGCAGACAGCTCCAAAATAGTAAAAGATCAGAGTGGACCATTTGCCTAAACTTTCGCACAACTTTCACACAGTGATCCCAGAACCCAGATCAGTAATCAGTGAACTACAGTGACCTTAGAGAGACACAGAACCTCAGCTAAAGTGACTGAGACTTCACTGTGTCTACTGACTGTTTTCATGTTTAATACCTTTAAATAGTTGCACTCTTCCCATAATTTATATTTTTATTCTTTAAACTTCTAGTCACTTGATCTTTGTGGCTTTAGCCTTCCAGTTATAACATTATTATTAAAATTAGGTTTCCCCTTCACATGTTGGCACTTTACAGACCACAATTAAATTACATCTTGTATTTCTTTTTGGTAAGCTAAGGATATTATGTTCTGCCACTCATTAAAAGGCATAATTTCAAGACCACAAACCACTGATGCTTAGTGCTGCTGGTCTAATACCATTGCCTGGCAGGAACGTCTTCACCTCTGCAACCACTATAAAAAAAAAAGAGCAGAGCTGGTAAGAGCACTAAAAATGTCTGTCCCAGAAGTGTCTGACTGCATGTTGTCAGTTTGCCTATCCAGGTATAGTAGTAGTTTATAAAAACTCCTGCTAAATCACAGAGGACCTTGCACTGGAGAGCTTTCTGAAGAGAATGTTCTGGCTCTGAATGTCTGTGGCTCCAACAGGCACACGCTCTGCAGTGCCATGTGAGAGGGGTCAGGTGTCCTGTGGTCCCCATCACAGGGAGCCTGGGGTTTTGGGGAGCTCTGCACTCAGCTGCATTCCAGTGCCTCTGGCAACCCTGATGATTCCTGCTGTTCCCAGGCTAAGCTGAGACACTCACCCAGAGACAGGAACATGCAAGATATTCCCAAAAATTAGTTTTAATAAGAAGGTCACTGCTACTTGAGGCATTCCCCACTGACTAAACCCAACTTTTTCAATGTGCTCTGTAGGCAGCATTACAGCACAGCTCAATATCTCCTCAAAGTATTCTGACACATGAGAAACTTCTGCATGAAACTCAGCAAAATACACACCCTCCCAAACCTATCACAACTCTGAAATACCACATGTGGCTTTACAGATCACACATCAATAAATAATGCTTGTTACTGAGTTATTTAGGAACACAAAAAACACACTTTCATTTTTAACAAAGATTTTTCCTCATACAGCAAAATTCAGCCTTGCAAATCTTCTAAGGGAAATAGAAAATTACATTGGCAAATCAACACATGACACCATCCATCGAAGGTTAAAATGAGAAAAGCAAGCAAGGAAATAAATGAGCCACTCAAGGTCACACAAAATCAGAAGAACAACCAAGAATAGAACAGAGGCCTCTTCATTACTTAGATCACAAATGCATTCGATTCTGCATTAGTTAATCTGCAGAGTATGAGCATCAGTAGCAAGACATGTCCACAGGAGAAAATATAATAATAATGAGCTGCAAGTTCAGCATTACCTAAAGCCACAGGATATAATTAAAAGGCACAGGGTGCAATGACCTGACCTTGAATGCCACTCAAGAGACAAGAGGAAAGAACATGCTATCAAGTATTTTGATTCTAGAGAAACCCAAAGCACCACAAACCTGAGGGAAAAATCAGTTTGGGATCTAGATTTGCAAAGCAGATCTCTACCAGGTCTCGGGTCTGCTCTGCTTCCCTCCACACCAGCCTTTGTGTCTTATCAACAACAGCAATAAAAGCCTCTGGAAATGCAACACAAAAGAGTCAAGCCCAAGCAGTATTTTATTTTTGCAAAGGATAAGCTGGATAAAAAGCAGAAAATAACTCCCAAAACAAGGCAATTTGGGTGTTTTGTTTAAACATTTTTTCAAAAGAATTATTACATCTGGTTTGGCCAAAAAATATTGCCTGTGGCTTTTCATCTCCTAGTCCAGGTAGACTCGTTTGTATTCATTCAGTGCTGGTGAAAAATTTTTCTTCTTGATTTTTCTCTTTCATACCTCCTCCTCCTCTCAATAGAAATAACCTACAGGTTGAAAAGTACTTCACGAGAATAAAATTAATTGATAGGAGGTGTAACTGCTCGCCAAACACTAGCTGAAGTAGCAGAAATTCTGTTTTGTTTGTTCAGTTAAGTTCCATATATCAAGAAGAGAAGAAAATAAATTGAGGATGTAACATTTTTCTCCCTAAAAACTATACCAGACCTACTTACAGAAAAAAATCATGCTGACCTGCTCTACATGACTGTGCTGAGTTACTTCACTCCTCTGAACTCATTCTTTCTGTACCTAAAGAACACAGCACTGGGGACCACTTGTACCAGTTGGGTCTCTGAGCAGCACTAAAGCCTTCTGTTATTAATAACCTCCTCCTTTCCAAGTGGATTATTTATAAATGAATTGTGTGACCTCTGGCAGGCTAGAACCAAACAGAGAACACAGTTTGTTCCCCTTTAACGGAAAAACAAAGGCTATGGAAAGATGAATAGAGAGAAGCAATTAATATTTCCTAATAATTGTCGTGGTGAATGGAAGAACTGCTACGTTTCTCAGGGTTTCTGCTCAGAAAGGTTCCAGGTAACTATTCATTCATGGGGCTGGGTTCATGTAAATCAGGTGTTGTTGCCAAGCAACTATAGGTGCTAAGGAATGAAATACAGTCTGCAGAAACCTAATAGCCTGGAGAGAAAAAGGACTACAATCTGAGATTTATGGCATATATAAAAGGAAAAAAGTCATTCTCCCACACAAAAGGAACACAGATACTTTATTATAAATGTCCTTAGCATGTTTTTCTAAGGCATAATTAAGCAATAAAGTCCCCACTACACCCCAAATCAAACAGGTTTGGGTTTTTTTTAATGTTTTGCTCATTAAGCTTTCTAGAAATAGATCTTGAGAAATTAGCTACCAAGACAAAAGGTAAAATTTAACCCAAAGATCTTTCTTTTGCCCAAGAAAAGTGTTAGGTATACAGACAGCACTGCAACTGCCAATCAGCTTTACACTTTACCTTCTTATGTTTTTATACCATGCTCGTTAACATTGCATCTGATCATCAGAAATTGTCTTTAAGCTTATTAAGATTTTAAAATATTTTTAGCAAGTTAATTAGAATACATTAACAGAGCTCATCTGTGTTCACCCATCATGCATATTTTATTTTATTCAGGCAAATTGCTTTTAAATGAAATATAAGACCTAGGAAGGGTGCACTGTTGGGTATTGAACAATACAACCCCTCACAATACTGTCTCACAAACCCTAATAGCTTCATGCCATTGAAAAGTGAGGACTTTCTGATGCCAAAGGGGTTTTTTAATTCCTATTCTTATTACAATTCACTGCAGCTGCATGTGCATACATGGAGCTGGTGTATCATCCTTGTACCTGAACCATCCTTTATTGCACTCATGCTCCCATACAATCAATGAAAGTTAAAGAGTCCATTGCAATGGGAACCAAAGGTCCAGCTAAGGAGAAGGAAAGAACATTTTCAGCCCCTCACACTGTAATTCAAAGACTTTTATAAATTCATGCTTGGTGGGTTTGTTTTTTTCCTGCTGATGGTGTCTGAGGATATCATGGATCTACAGGCAGGAGCCCAATTAGAAGCTCTGGCTTGGTGTGGCACAGGTTTCTGACAAGCAGGGGTGCACATGGGTTTGGCAGAACAAGAAGAACAGCTCACAAAGCATGAACCTGAAACACCCTTTGCTTTAGTGATCATCATAAACTCCTCCCTCTAATGCGCACTCAGTGTCACCAAGTATAATTAAATAATCATTTCTGAGGAAAAAGGAGACAACAAACATTACCTTGGTATATTTTTGGCATGCCACTTGCAGAATTTCACTCAAGTCAGATGAAGACCATCATTGGCCACTGAAACTTAACTACAGTTATTCTAATAATAAGATGTTCCTCAAGCTCCTGATATACCCTCACTCAATCTAGCCAAATAAGACACCTTTAAAATCATTCCTTTATGGCCCAAATACTTCCTATCTGAGGAAAGATGGAAAATTTCACCAACAGTTCTCAAGTTAAGCGGTTACTTTTAGAGATCTGCATAAATAAAAGGATAAACTAAGTTTGCCAACCTCATGCTTGATTCAGATTTCGCACTCTCACTGCATTTCAATTAACCTGCCACAGGTTGAAGAGCTGACATATTCAATTCAGATAGTAAAGAAAACATTCTTAAAAAAACAACAGGTCTGAATCCTTTGATGAGTGATCATACAATCCATATCAAAACACACACTTAAATCTCAGTCACCACATATTTCATGATCTGCATCATTAACACTGTCTGGTTTGAGGGATTTTGATTATCTCTTTGACAATCTATAGCAGTTCTTTATCTCCAAGGCACTGATGCCTTTTAACCAATGATCATTATTTAGGTATGCTTTGTGCCTTTAGCCTTCCCTGAAATGTTAATCTCCATAATTCAAGAGGCTGCTCTTATAAACTGCTGCCATATCCCCCATGTTTTCTCCTGCTGATGAACCCCAAAATCAGCTGTGTTTCATTTAGCATTTGGTTGAACACACCATCCACGCTGACATGGGGATATTTTAACCACAGCTGAGCAATTCTATGCAAAGTTCTTCCAAAGGCCAAGAGAAGAGAACTGTATCAATGGATGGAATCCCTTTTCTCTGGATAAATCACTATTGATTGCACTGAACCCAAACCCACCCTGCCATAACCTTTTCCTCCTATTTCTACGTTTATTAATCAACTCACACATCAAAAGCATAAGCTGCAGTCTGCACTTTTTTATCAAGCTTGACCAAGCAGAAGTTTTATGTTTTAAAGGAATTCTCTGCCTTTGACAGCTGGAGAAGAGATTTCACCTCCCTGCCACAGAGCTGGAGTCCAGCAGCTGCCTTGGCCTCAGGGATCAGCCGGGATCTCTCCCCAGCTCTTGCTGCACGCTGAGTAATGAGCTGCACAATCCCAAAAACCTATTTGCTGGCATTAAAAAACAAAAACTGCCTTGGTTTATTTTGTAGCATTTAAGCAGAGATATGTCCTATCCTAAGGAGAAAAAAAAAAAAAAAGAAACCTACATAGAAATCAATATAAATTTCTAGTAGCACCCTAATTGCAAAAAGTAGGGCTTGAATGAGCAATGAAGGCAGACTGACATTTAAATGTCATTTAGAGTGACCAAAGACACTGAAATATGTTTACAATTAAGAGTATTCCCTAGATAAAGGAGGGGGTAAAGTAAAGCATGACTACCAGACAATAGTAAAATAAAATGCAATTTAACAAAGCACATTTTGTCATTGGCCTACCCTAGTGCAGACTCCTTGTTCCTACAACACAAACAGTGACTCATTTACCGAAGCCAGCACAATTTTAACAAATCCCTATAATATCACTGCTAGAGCTGCTCTGTAGCACAGCCATGCTCAAGTTCACCTGGCTCGGGATTTTAATGACAACCTGGAGATCTCCACTGCTTACAGAAACTTCCCTGTTAACCCAGCCTTCCCCAGAGCAGGTCAGAGTGTGTTATCCACCCCAATCCCCACCTGCTTCTGCCATCCCTACAGAGAAGTCTCAGATACCTTCATTAAAAAGCTGGAAAACTCCTCCTTTTCTCCATTCCCATTCTCTTCCCCTTCTCCCAAATACACAGCACAGAGGACTCAGGGCCAATTCTTTTCTTTGAATTTTCTTCTGCAAAGAAAAACCCCAGCCCCAGCTAAGTATGGGACTTCGCTGAACAGCCACTGACTCTATCAATCAATTTTAATTTTTTAGTTACTGTCTTTATTTTCATTAATTTTGTTGTTATTTTAAAGAGGCTGCTCACATTTTCCTTTCAAATGCAAAAGGATAAGGTTTTCCACTCAGGGTACATCGTCTGGGTACCTGAGATGTGCTTCACCAAAATCCAGCATATCCTCTGAGCCCCTTTCAATGCACCACATCCAATCCTCACATAAAACAGCAGTCAACAAAAATGCACAACATCTTTTCCCAATTCCTCACAGTTAACACATTAAGTGGCAATAAAGGGTGCAATGACTTTCCAAGGGCATGTACCTGTTTAATTATTCAAAAGAAAATTGACTCAGGCACCATGGTATGAAACACTAAAATATGCAAATGAAGTAAATTATGGGGGAAAGCAACAAAAGAGAAAAAAAGGGATCATGGTGAGAGGAACATATGGGAGCGGATTCCGATCATCTTGTGTTTCTGAGTTTCTCTATATAAGTGTGTATATGAAGGAAAGCCTGTGAAGTGACAGAGAAATTATTATTTACTCATTCCAGTACTCTGACCAGGGTCTTCAAACAATCTAACCATGCCTAGAATCTCCTAAGAGAGTGTTATTTTCACCTATATACATGAAGCAATTTCAGAAAAAGGAATGTTTACACCTTTCTAGACAATCAAATCCTACTGCTGGGAAAATACTTGTTTCAACACAGGCTGTATAGAATAGAAGAAAAGATGCAGGACCTGATCCATGAGTAAATCTCATTTATTCTGAACTAAGGGTCTGAAATAACTCACTAAAATAATAAGACCAGGTTAACAGAAAGGTATCGTAACACCAATTCTAGCTATTTTTCCATAAAACATGAATATCCCATTAAAACAAAGAGCATTTGATTTTACCTTGGACCAAAGCAAATGCCTTTCCAATCAAGACATCCAGTGAATTGAATGTCTCTTGTAAGCAGGTGCTACTGTGTTATATTTTCATCCAAACTGCTGAGAATAAGCTAGAAGAAAATGACAAAGTAAATTGAACAAGAAAGTGTCTGATCTTGATGAATAATTCAATGATTCAATGCAACAAATACTGATTTTTTTTTTCCTGGTAAAGGCAGTTTACAACTGTCCTTTGCTTAGAAAAATGACCTTCTGATGGTAATTATACTTTTGTCTTTAGGCACTGGATGACAGCCTTAGTAATGCTCATGATTCCAGTTCACAGCTCTGCTGCTGATCTCAAAGCACTCCATTCCTGCTATATCATCTAATCCTTTTTTAATAACATAATCCAACTGCTGAAGAGCTTCAACTGTAATATCAGGCACACTGGTCACTGACCATTCTTTAACTATTGTGATCACTTTTCTGAAGTCCTAAAAGGCACCAGAGAGCCACAACCACCATTCCCATTCCCCGAGGAGCTGCTTGACTGTGTGGATGACAACAGTGCAGACACAGAAAACCATCACTCTGCTGCTCCACAGCCAGCACAGACAGAAGGAAGCCTGGCAGTATTAAGTTGTGACACGCCAAAGTTGGACTTGTTGCAAGAAAACGTTTTGCTAGCCAGGATAGCAAGACATAGGAATAGGTTATCCATCATTCCCATTCCCTGAGGAACTCCTTGACTGTGTGGATGACAATGGTGCATACAGAGAAAACCATCACTCTGCCACAGCAGAAAAGTCACAGTGCAGCCAGGACTGCCAGAGCCACAGGTCCAGAACAACCATGGCCATACAGTCCAATGAAATCAGAATTCACCAGGAACAGGCTGAGCTGGGTGCCAGTCTCTGTTCCCAGAATTATGGTTTTTATTACCAACAGTTAATAAAGGCAAATAAGAATTAACTTGTAAAACCTGTTGCATCCGGAATAAAGACTATGTTGGAAGAACCTCATCATTGGGGAGATGAGCTCAACCTGGTGACAACCAGAGAATCTTCTCTAGGGCTATGGCACAGTACAGTGTATTCAGGTCTTTCTATAAGCCATTCTTCACATATCAATATTAAAAAGAGACTTACTCACTAGAAGATCATGACTGAGAGAGGCTCATTTTGCCTTTTCTCATTTATTCTTCGCTCATTGTGCTCTACATCTCTTCCTTGGTGCACAGTCTTATTATGACAAAAATATACAGCAAATAATACGGTCTGCAGTAGGTTATCAGTAAAGCCAGAAAAACAACAAAATTAAGAAAAAATTAATCCTACTAAAACCTGTGGCACTTGACATAACCAGTAGGACTGTCTTTAATGCAAGTAAGGACACAGGCACTCAGGTGCCTATTTTCTGTCCCCTGCAATATTTCAGCATTTCTTGCTCATGAATACTCAGATTACATTTGGCAAGTTGGAAGCACTTCTTAACACCTAACAATCTAATAAAAATATTTTTTTTCTCTGTGCTAGACAAATCTGCCCACCTTCAACCTCTGCTACCCATAAAACAATTTATTCAAGTACCTTTACTCTGAGCACAGTTAACCTTTGCAATGAACAAAAGCTTCTGTGCCTCAAATGAACAAAGAGCTCCTAATGAACAAAAAATACTTTCCTGACTAAAAGTGTCATACTAATTCTGGGAATACAAAATATAATATTACTACCCATATATTGTACATAATACAGTATATAGCTCATGCATCTTCTTTTAAAAGGTTTCTGTTTTCAAATTACCATTGTATAAGACTTCTACATACCACAAGGATACTTCAAGTTACTGCAGATTTTCACTGAGAATCAGAAAAAGAATGATCATAAAAAAGAAAAAGACCACGTGCACTAGTTTAAAAGCCAAGGGATGAATGCAAGAGGAAAACAAGATTAATTTTGTTTTCTTCATTTCAAGGTTAAACCTCAAGGAACCTTAACATCTCACACAAGGGTGTGTTTTCAGTGCATGGTCCATGAACTCCTGGCAGCCCATAATGTAAGAGAAACACGTTGGTTGCCAAGGAGACTTGAGCTTACCATGCAAGAAGTCCAGTCCCATACTGAAAAATTTAGGGACCCTAGAAATTTAAAGTTTGAAAATCAATGATCAAGAGGAAAGAAAGTGGCATGTGAGTGGTTTTTATCCTCCTTTCCCAAATTTCTTACATGGATGAGGGATCAGAATTGGACTGGAAGGCTTGAATTTACCAATGCCACACTTCTCTGTGGGGACATGTTACATCAGAGCAAATGCTGGCTTTAGTTCTGTATTTTTAGCTGTATTTTAAAGGAAAAACTGCAATGAATTCTGCAGTAACACAACTGTTGATCATACTCTGTTTTGTAACAGAAGTCCTGTCAGATATTTAGCCTTAGTTACTAGAAACTATCTTCAGGGAGTACAAACATTTCCCCTCTGGCATGCTGTCAGTCACAGCAAATCTGTAAATAAACTGTCAAACTCCATTCCAATCATTCCTGAATCTGCAAGGGAAAAAAAGTAGTAAAATCGGTGCAGCTGGTTATAGTCCCTGTAGAGCAGGGCTGATTTCACAGCTTTAATATGGTTCACTACTTCACAGCCAGTCTGATCTGATATCCAGCATGCAGAAATGAGTGACACCTTTGCTAATCATTTCCTTAAACTTATCACATGTGGAGGTAATAACAGATGCAATGACTTTTCAAGGGCATGGACTGGTTAATTTTTCAACAGCAAATCGACTCAAGTTCTGCAAAATTAAAAATCCACTAAGACACACTGTCAAGCTATCTAAATTATGGAAAATCACACAAAAAGGGAAAAACAAAGGTCTGGTCATGAGAAAGACAGTGTTAGACCCTCTCCTTATATGGTCTTATGCAAAGTAGGAATATAGCAGCACCAAGCAAGCCAAAAATCTAAAGAGAGGTGCTGACTTTAGCAAAGATTGACTAAATAAAATGGGAAACCCTATGTACTATTACTTGGCACATATTAGTACCTTTGTTCTGTAATTCATAACTTCTTAAGTAATCCTGAGGGAGCTGGTCAAGAATTTTTCTTCCAGATACATTTTGTTGGACCACAACAGCTAACTGAGGAGTTTTTCAAGGCCACATTGGAAAATGTGCAACTGAAGAAAGATCAGAAAGACAGTAAATAAACATATCACCTTGCTGCCTACGGACTCAGTCAGGACATAAATCCCCTGATTTAGGGCAGGGACGGAACCTGAGTTGGGATCTGCTTTATCCTGCAGATTTTCCTTCACCACCAAGTTATACAAAGTCACACTGTCTCTCTGGATTGGTGAATATTTCATAAGAGGCAGAATAGCCCCAAGCAGAAGACAGACTGACTCAAAACCCAATAGTGAAGACACTGGCTTGATTTATGTTAAATTTAGGTTCAAGACCCATTTCTGTTATCACTCAAAAAAGGGATCACAGCCTCCTAAAGGAGATGCATCCTTCACGTTTCCTCACAAAAGCTCCCTAAAACTTGACTTTAACTATGAGACAGTTTGAACAGAAATTTTGAAAGCACGTCATTTCTTATGAAACAAAACTATAAGTGTTTGATTGCAAATGCTCTCTCAATCTCCCTGCTCAGGAAAACCAACTTTTCATGCTGAAATGCACCATAGGAAAGCAAAGAGCACTGAGGTCACTATGACTGCATTGAGTTTGAAGGTGGAAAAAACTAACATCAACCCCTTAATTAGGGTTGCCATATGGTCAGATTTCTGCTTTCATGTTTCCTTTCTTAAGCTCAAATTTTGACTGGCTGGAAAGAGAGGAATACAAAATGCATCAAGGTTTACCATATGGGCCCTGGTCTCCTGTGCACTACATGTGTCAGGGATCTGACATATCAAAGACATCACACTCACCATGCAAAGGCTACATGGCCTATCAGCTACTATTTCCTTCCACAAATTCTCAGAGAAAACTATGGGAGCCCTACCAAACATCTTCCATTTTCTTACCACACAGAAATCCAAACCATATGCTTCGAAGTTTGCAGAAGCAACAACTGCTGCTCTCCAGAACTCAGCGTCAACCTGGTTTATTCTCCTCTGCTGAGAAACAAACATCTCATCCAAGTTGCAAATAACCCCCTGTGAACCTGAAAACTTCCGTGATCCAAGTCTGGACCCTTGTACATGTTGGTGTTCAGGGTCCTTAGCAGAGCTTTCATCTTATAATCAAGCACCAAAAAAAGAAATCGCCGGGTCTGAATCTCATTTCCCATTTAACAACTGAGGGAGCTGATAATCCCAGTCTAAAAATAGTGAATTCGTGCTCAGAACACCCTTGACAGATAGGAATTATCAGCATCCTCATTTCAAATGTGAGAAGCAGAGGAGATACTCATCTGGATAAACTAGGACTGCAGGCCAGTCTCCTGAGGGTCAAAGCAGCACTGAAATCACCCCACATTTTTGCTGTGACCTACAGCCATGGCACTGCTCTGTAATCCATGAGACATCAAAATCCAGCCTGTACACTTCTTTCCATCCAAAAAAAGCAACATTATTTCATTTTCCAATGAGAAAGAAAATGGTTTATTGGATTGTCCTTCCAATATTAACAAAAAAAAAAAAATTACTTTGCATACAGAAGTTTCAGCCCTAGAGAAGTCCACAGTGAAATAAGTCACTCTCTGGCAGACAGCACAGCACAACACAGCAACTCCTGACATAAAATGAACCCTAAGATAACACCTGACATAAATGGGACTTTAAGTAAAAAGAATGCAATTATCCCAGTGGGAATTGCTCCAGGGCACCTGTGTTAACGCCTCTGCCAAAAGTATTTTGAACTCTTTAATGGCTACAGATGATAAGAAAAGTTATGATGAGAGAAAGTCTGTCAGGCAACACCTGCAAAGAGAAGTATTTTTAAGAAAAATAGTTCAGATACAGAGAAGGAAGTAATTAAAAACCCAAAGAAAAACGTGTACTGCTGTCTTTGTTTTCACCCAAGCTGAACTTCCCCTGGAATTGAATCGCTGGCTCACTGGGGCAGCTGGCTGACATCCTGAGCCATGAACAGGAAAAGCCTGTCTGGGAAATCAGCACAAAACTCAGGCTTGTTTGTTTGGAAAGGAGCCCACAGGTAAACACACACACACAGACACAGACCAAGGTCTGCAGCACAGACAGCTAGGGAACAGAACTGGGTGATAATCAAAATTCTCCATGCTGACTTTGCCTCAGTCTGATTTGCTTTCAGGAACGGCAGGTCCATGAGGCCAGGAGGGAAATCCAGAGCAGGGGAAACTTACTCTCAATGGAACAGACCAGGTCAGGGAACATTTATATAAACTGAATGCACAGAAATTCATGAGAACTCATGGGATGCACCCCTGAAAGCTGAGACAGTTGGCTGATATAATTGTGAGACCACTCTTTTATCTTTGAAAGATCATGGCAATTCAGGGGGCCTCCTCAGGACTGGAGGAAAGCAAATGTCACTTCTATCTTCAATAATGGCAAAGAGGAGGACACCAGGAATTACAGGTCAGTCAGGCTCACCTTGATCCTTGGGAAGACGGAGGAAAACCTCCTGGAAACCATTTCCAAACATATGAAGGATAGAAACATGATTGGCATTAGTCAGCACAGCTTTCTAAGATGTGAGATGACTGCTTTGATGGATGAGGAGAAAGCAGGGGATGTTGCTTATCTCTATTTTAGCAAACCTTTTGACAGTGTCTCCCACAAGATCTTCACAGACAAGCAGATGAAGTACAGACTAGACACATGCACAGTGAGGTGGGCTGAAAACTGGCTGAACAGCTGGATGGAAAGCTTGTGAACAGTGGTACAAAGTCCAGCTGGAGGCAACTCACTAGTGGTGTATCCCAAGGGTCAGCACTGCTCTGATACTGTTCAATATTAACAACCGAGATGACGGGACAAAGTGTATCCTCAGCAAGTTTGCAGGTGACACAAAACTGAGGGGAGTGCTGATACACAAGAGAGTTGTGCTGCCATCAGCAGGACCTCAGCAGGCTGGAGGAATGGACCAACAGGAACCTCATCCAGTTCAATAAATGGAAGTGAAAAGTCCTACAACCAGGGAGGAAGCACCCCTGACACTGGCTGAACACTTGCTGGGAAGCAGCTTAGGAGAGAAAGATCTGAGGATCCTGGAGTACAGCAAGGCAAACAAGATCCAGCCACGTGTCCTTGCAGCAAGGGCAGCCAGCAGCATCCTGGGTGGCACTAGAAAGAACAACAGGATGAGGAGCTGCCCAGCACGTGGGACAGACACCAGCAGGGCTGGGTCCGGGCTGGGCAAGAGAGTGCCAGGACATGGACGCACTGCAGTGAGCCCAGTGAAGGAATGTGCAGATGATTAAGGGACTTGAACACCTGGCATCCTAGGAAAGGCTGAGAGATCTGGGACTGCTCAGCCTGGAGGAGAAGACTCACAGGGAATCTTATCAATGTGCATAAATACTTCATGAGGGAGAATAAGACAAGAGATTCCTCTCTGTACTGTCCAGTGATGGAACAAGGGGCGAAGGGCACAAATTGAAATAGAAAAAAAAAAAAAAAAATCCTTTTAAACATAAACTTTTATTTTAAACTGTATAGGTGATCACGCACTGCAGCAGGTTTCCCGGAGAGGCTCTGGAACCTCCACCCTTTGAGACAAAGATTAGGTTTAGATTAGCTATGAGGAAAAAATGCTTTACTGTCAGGGTGGTAAGACACCCTGTGGCTGCCCAGCAAACTTGTGAATGCCCCATCCCTGGAAGTGTTCAAAGCCAGGTTGGATGGGGCTTGGAGCAAACTGGTCTAGTGGAAGGTGGCCCTGCCCATGGCAGGGGGTTGGAATGAGAGGATCTTCAAAATCCCTTCCAAGCCAAGCCATTCTGTGATTCTGTGATTCAAACCCAAACTGGACACAGTCCTGGGCCGTCTCCTCCAACTGGCCCTGCTCTGACTAGGTGAGTTCCAGAGGTCATTTCCATCCTCTTCCACACTGTGATTTGAATTACTCTTAGTATAACACTACATGTAACTACAAAGAGTGCAAAATATCCTGAAAGACTACTTTGCAAAATCAGCCTGGGTGAGATATTAATGTACAAAGATCCATTTTTTCATCATCATATGCTTCAGTCTGTACAGACAAAAATACTAAGCTGCGTAAGGATCTACTTTGAAATACACAGAAACTAAATACCTGGGGAGCAAGGAGTTAGAGCAAAACAGAAATGTGGTCATATGCCTCTAATTTAAAGTGCATCTTCAGTAGACTTAATGAAATCAGTACAGAACAAGCTCAAGATGACAAAATTACTTAAGAAAGCATCATTATGAAGGTAATTTTTTTGACTAGCAAGTAATGACACTCTTGAGGACATCAGAGCTATTTTTGAGAGCAAAAGTTTGTGAAAGTAGCCATCTCTCCTTTGCAGGAGCATTTGACTCCAACTAAGCCAACTGATTTCAGAGGGAATTGGGTGGGACCACAGCAACACAGTGTGATTTTGCAAGCTGTGATGATCTAGTCCTAAAGACTTCAACAAGAACCAAACACGTTTAGAGCTGAAGACCTTGAAGACAGATAATTTACATTCTGCGATAACACAATTGAGATAATTTTCTATCCCCTATTATAAGCAGAGGACTCTTCATCATTTTCAAGTTCCTCATACATTTCATCAGAAAAACAAGTGTTACATCTCAGCATGCATAATACTATGGTTTTTAAGTAAGTAAAAAGGACAGAATATGTATAAAGGACATGACTAAATCAATTTTCAGAACCTCCTGACTTCGAAGTGCCTGGTACTTATCACTGTGATAACTCCAGGAGGGAGAGTGGCCTGTAACTTTGTAAGGACGAAACAAAAGGAAGCTCTTGGATGCTGCAGGGAAACAGACAGACGGACACATTTACTTGACATGCTCCCTAGAAGCCCCGCAGGCTTCAGCAGCTGTACTTGTAAGGCCTTTGAAGTGTGGCTGCTGCACAGCTTGTAAGTCCCTTCCTCTGGAGCTCGGGAGCTTGTGGTGTTATAAGCTACTTAAGCTCCTTAGTCCAGATCTAAGCAAACAGCTTGATGCACTTACAAGCTTCACTCCCTCTTATTCTGAAGATGTTAAGCTGCTTAGCTTACTGTCTTCAACTTTCAAATTCCTACAACCAAATCCTACCCATAGAGCATGAATCTGCCTTTATTAGCCTGCTTCTCCCCTCTGCTGAGGATTCTGAATATCTTTCCCCAAGTCATCAGTAGAACAAAACGTTCTTTTATGGCTTAGTTCTTCCAAAGTCATAGCCAATACCTGAATGTCCATTGCTTTGGTAAACACCACTCTGCATTTCTGGTATCCAAAGATTACTGTATTTCAACCATATGCACCTGTTCTAACAAATCTCTTTCCATTTGTAAAGTCTGTTAAGTATTTCAGTTAGTATTTTTTAAAAAACCCTCCACACTGCTGTAGCTATCTCCTCGTTTTCACTATGAACTTTTGTTTCAGTAGGAACTGCAGATAAATTTGGAAGAAATGCTGCTTATACATAAAAGATGGTTTTCATCCAAATGAAACTGGTACCAAACTACCAACATTTACAATTAATAATCTTACAAGAGAATCCTTAAACTTAGAAGTACAATAAGGCTGGCACAAATGGACATGACACATTTTCTAGGGCTGAAATCATTAAAAACTTTGTATCTATAAATAAAAGATAGGGCAGACATTAATAAATCTTAACAAGTAACCACAAAGAAGACACAATTCCATTTTAATCATAGCACAAAAATAAGCTACTGAGCCAAGTGTGGAAGTGCTGTTATATTGACACTAGAAATGTAAAAAAATAAGATAGAAAGGTTTAAAATGCCTAGTTTTCACTGAGGATATTGATAGAAGCAACACACTGGTGAAAGGCAGGCAATCATTACATGCTGTAAACTAAAAGAACAAATTATATTGCAGAGATATAGGAAAACCACAGCAGTGAGTGTTGCTATACAGTAATGAAAACCTGAAACCAGTGCAGACAAAGCAGTTAATTGTACCAACTTGTAACATAATCCATATGGTCTGAATATCACATCAATACCAGGACCATAAAACAGCCCCCTTGCCCAGGATGATGGCAATGATTAAAACACACACAAAGAGATCACACAGACTCCCTGGACAGGCAATACAGGAGCCCTGGCACACTACAGTTATCCCTATATTAGGACAAGCTAATAAACTGATAAATGTTAGGACAAACATCATGCTGACATATGATTTATGCTACAACTTCTTGAGAACCCTAAATAGAAAACCCAAGAAACACTTGACTTGATTTAAACACAAAATCCACGAGTTCAGGATGTCAACAAGGGATGTTTAGAACAAATCATATGTTACCTATGCAAAAGTTCTGTGCAAATGGAGTGCCCAGTTATTATAATGCTACCTGTGGAAAATATAAATGCTTTACACAAGCCTAAACACAGATTTCCAACAGGTATTTAGATGAGGTCCTTCACCAAAGTTTCTTGTAGAAAGAAGGCTGACATAGGATGGAAGTGGTCTCACAAATTAATGATCATTTTTTAGAAAGACATGACACAAAGAGTAGAAGTAAGTGATCGGTTTTCACAGGTGCTAGAAAAGTAATCTGGAAAAAAGCAGAGAATTAGACAACAAATCCAACACTGAAGAGACCTAAATTTGCACACCCAACAGGCTCTGAAGTATCACCTTTAAGTAAAGCATGGTAAATTTTTAAAATTTCATGAAATTACCGGATCAATAATCAAAAAATGGAAAAAGCAAGTACATTTAAAAGTTTTATAAAAGGAATAAAGCTAGAAACAGTAGTATGCCACCTGTTAAATAAAAGTTGAATCTCTGAATACTCAGTGCAGCACCACAACTACATCTCAAAAAAATAGCAGAAATGGGAACAATATAGAGAGACACAACCAGGCTGATCAAAGGCGTGGGACAGCTGCCAACGAGACATGAGTAAGTCCTGATTACAATTCTTCAGCCAAGAAAAGAAATGGCTAAGGAGATACCAAAAGGAGGCCAGCAGAGCACAAGAAGTCAGAGATTATAAATACAGAATAACTATTCTCTGTTTCTCATTGTACAAACCCTACCAAGGTGCAAATGAAGTTATCGGGTAACTTGTTTAACACAAACAAAAAATAGGGACAGCTCACACAAGGCACAGCTCAGGTGAAGCTCTCAGTGCTGCAGGATACCATGGGTGCCAAAAACCTACATGCTTTTAAAAAGTGATTAAAGAAATCACGGGGAAAAGTCTGACAGCAAATGCTACATAAAAAAACCTGAGGCTTGGGAAGTTGCTAAGCTACAGACTGGGAGGATGTTCAAGCCTTACTTGTGTGTTAGAGACTGGCCACTGTCTGAGGAAGACTTTGGCCTGGCTGGGCCTTCAGCCTGACTCAGGATAACCATTTCTGCCTTTGCAAACAGCAGCAAAACTATTTCAGCTTCAAGCACTCCTGAAAGGGTCTCCCCTTCATTCTCTTTTGAACAAAAGCCTTCAAATCAGGTTACACCAGAGGTCATCCAAAAGACTTTTCACCTGGGAAGACACATCTTGCACAATTTTCCTTTCCCTATCACAAAATACATGAAAGTACTTTACATTGGGTGTTTAAAAATTTCACTATCAAGCCAACAAATAAGGCACCTTCATATCTTGCAAAGAGATATTTGATTCTACCAGCCCCAAACGTTCAAGTGCAGCCATTCTCCCCCTCAATGTGTTTGTTTCAAATGTTATAAAAAGACAAAAGTCTTACAACCTTAATTATGTTTATCATAATTCAGAAGATTGCAACAATTTTGACCTTTTTACCCACGTGCTAATGCAACTTCACATTAATCTTCTCTGTTTAGCAGGAGTTATCAAATGCCATATAGCATGTAAGCTACATCTTGATTGCTGAGAAAACATCTCTGTGCCAAACATTATTTAGGCAGACACTGAAGTTTCATTGACTTGAGAGGTACCTAAGCACCCTCTTGCATCAGAAATATCTAATCCTGACAGCACTGAGCCAACTGGAGCCAAAACTCTGGACTTCAACCCCAAAATTCAGTCCATAATACCCCACCCAAAGAGTGGCTGGTCAAGATGCTGCTTTTCCTTCTTCCACTGTCATGAGGGGCATAACACAATGCAGACAGAAGAGAAAGCATTCTCTGTTTGTCAGAAATAATTAAACTTGTCACTGACTTTCTGTAAAACTCAAGAGCCATCTGGGAAAAGAGCAGTATGTCTCCACATCCCTGTGAGTGACAAGGTCAGAGCACCCCTCACTTCCTCGGTTGCATCTCCATCACTGACTCTGTTCATAGTGCTGTAAATTAATCCATCAAAATTTGGATGGAGTACCTACTGCAATTACCTCTATCTGTCCAAAGGAGGCAAAATGAAATGGGGTGGCAGCTGAGGGATCCAATTGGCTCGTGGCTGCAGAGTGACAGAACTAGGTCAATGTACCAACTTTATTCAGAAGGAGGACAACATAAAATTAGCCTTGTCGTGTTACATTTCCCAGACAAGGTTTCAAGACCTCCAGTTAGCAAGAGCTCACTAATAGAATGTTTTATATTTATACTCCTCCCTGTGATCTTTTTTTTAATATATCCCATTAGAAACTCTCCTCTATCAATTTATGGACATTGTCTCACCTTCTTCTGCTGTGTACCTCAGACGAGTACCTCAACAAACTGCCATTAAACCCCTCTGAAGCCCCCTGTTCTTCAGGCTGAGCAAGCCCAGCTCCTCCAGCCTCTCTGCCCAGAGCAGGTCCTCCAGCCCCAAGGCATTTTGGTGGCTCCCCACTGACAATAGTTTGTGAATAAATTTCTTACATTAAGGGGCCCCAAGCAGCACTCCAAACGTCATCTGCTGGGCTGCTGAATAAAGGACATTAATTCTTCTCCCTCAACTGCCTGGCTGTGCTTCTGTTGGTGCAGCCTGCACATTCCCAGCCTTCCTTGCTGCAAGAACACACTGCTGGCTCATTTTCAGCTAGACCTCCCACATCCTTTTCAGCTGAGCTCTCCCCCAGATTCTTATCCATGCAGGGGGTTTATGTGCCCCAGGTGCAAGACCTGACATTTTTCCTTGCTGAATTGGATGAGGCTCCCAACAGACCATTCCTCCGTTTAACATGCAACTTACATGATTTATTCAAGTCACAAGCATGAGCTTCTCATCATCACAGCAGAAGATAAGCCTGGAGATAGAGCTGAATGTGTAAGACAGGATTAGGTGTACACTGGATGGAGAAGGGTGTTGCACAGCTCACCTCTTTGTCCTTTTCTCATTATATCACAAGACCTCTCTCAGTGTTTATACTCACAGTGACTGACACACTGGGGTCTCACTGCTGATCCTTCTCTGTTCTGAGACACTCGTGTCCCAGTTTGAGGGATTTCTGCCAGGAATTGCTAAGCACACACTGGGTCACAAATGACACAACTCAGTTTTCTTGCTGGCTTTCAGGAGGAGGTGAAAAATTCAAGTTTGGAACTTAGGAAACTGCTTCAGAACATGCTTAAACACAAGTAGCATCATTAGTATCAACAAGTCAATGAGATGACAATGTCTGTATTTAAATATAGGCTCACAATAAAAACACAAAAAAAATTGGCCAGACTAGAGGTAAAGACCATTTTTATAAAAATATGTACATTTTCTTTTAAAGGTGCTTTCTTAAGTCACAGCTGCAATTGAAGGGTAGGGAAGTTTCACTGTTATTGCCTCCACAGATCCTACTCTGCAACTAAAGAAGTAGCTGAATTTCCAGCAACGATCCTGCATAAAGTGTGTTCCCTCTTGGTTTTGTTTGCCTTCTAGATTTCCTGTGAACTTTGAAAACATCTCAGGACTGGCTGTCTGAATTTGTAATGGCAAGTGAAAGAATACAGGAGACCTACACAATTAAGCGTGAGGGAGGAGCTGCCACTACACTGACAAGTCAAGAAGTGCATGTATTTGTATTCAAGTAAACCCATGGATACTTATGGATATTAACCAAGTGTGTCTCAAGGTAAAATAATTTCTGCCACTAAGATTGGAATAGCAGGACTCCTGTGTAATTTTAAAAACAGTTTCAGAAGATTTCAAGACTGCCTTTTCACCAAAATACACATCCCTAAATAACTTCCAGGGACTATTTACTAAAATTATTGGTAACATTCACATACCTGGGCATTTCCTTTGCATCATTGTCAAGACTAACACATCAGACAACTGCTGTGCTTGCAACCTAGAAGCACTTGGGCATTTCATGCATGAGCAGCACTAGGTCAGGAAGAGGTTAATGTGTGGAAACACAAAATGGATTTGGCAAGAAGGAAGAGGAGGAAACAGTGCACTCCAGCAGAAGAATATGACATTTCAGCACATGAGGATATTAAAACATCAGCTATTTTCTTTCCAGGCAACAAGGGACATGCACCACTATATGCTCCATATCTTGGCAAACTGAGTGTTACAATTTTCAGAGAACATGGAAAGGAATAACAGAATCATTTCTCAATACAGTGTGGGATTTGGATGAGCTGGTATCCACTAAGGATCTGGAAATGTCCTTTTAATCTCTCAATTACAAAACAATTTGAAACATGGCGGGAAGGAAACAGTTATTCCCTTCCTGTTCTGTTGCTGAACCTAAATCAAGACCCGAAGTGCCAATTTACCCTCTAGAATATCTTGTTGCAGTTTAATTTACTTTTCCTCCAATGTAATCCTGGTGTCACCTTACTGTTTAATATTGAAAGTTATTGACAAAGGAAATGCTGATTCATGAAAGTGAGATTTTGCTCTAATGTATTCATGTGAAAACAAATGAGCCTCTACAGCTACATGGTTCTTTCCTCTTGCTCACATTTCATTTCAGCCCTGATAGAATTTCAGATGGGGTGAGTGAATCCTGCAGAAATGCTGCACTAAGTTTTTCTCAGCTGTGGGCCAACAAAGAGCAGAGCACTGGAACACAATGCCCAGGGAGGTCATGGAGTCTCTCTCCCTGGAGATATTCCAAACCCACCTGGACACATTCCTGTGCCATCTGCTCCAGGTGACCCTCCCTTGGCAGAGGGGTTGGGCTGGATGATCTCTGGAGGTGCCTTCCAACCCAAACAGTTTTGAAATTCTGTCAACAAATTTGATTTCAAAGAAAAGCCTCATATCCAGTGCAATAAGAATGCCCCTTGGAGTGTAAAAGGGCACGACCATTTACAGACTGAAGCAGAGCTGTCTCTGAACTTACAGAATCTGTTTATCTGGCTTGTTCCCTATTCATACAGCACGTTCTGCTTCATAGATGTATATTTGCTGAGGCTTAATCCTGATTAAGATTTATATTCTAATCCAGCACTACTTATCCTCACTATTCATAGCAGCTGCACTATTCATAACCCAGAGCTCTCATTGATTCTGTTTTGCAGGAGGAAGCAGCACAAGCTCCTGTTGTGCAGCATGGTCAAACCTTAAAGGTCATCACCAACCAGACTTCCTCTCTGCCAGTGCTTCCAGGGCTTCTCCATAACTGATTCCCATTTAACAGTATGCATTGAAAACAACCACTGTTTGCTCTGCCTGGGTGCTGAGATGCTCATTCTTTGCAAGTTGATGGTGCCACACCATTCAATTCAGTTCAACTACAAGATGATGCCGTTGCAACATGGTCCTAGAAGGCCAGAGGATCACTCTGGAAGTCTAGTTATCCTCTGACAGCAGTGTGGCAAAAAGGCCCCTAAGCCTGGAAGAAGTAACTGAAAACATCTATGTAAGAGCATATTCAAAAACCTTCAAGAGGAACAGGCCGAGCAATGACAGCCTCGAAACCAGGAGACATCTCCTGCAAGGTAAAGATCTCTGTCTCCAACCCAGAAACTCCTCTCTACACACAACCACTGCAAGGACACACTCAATAGCTGCCACCACCCTCAGCAACAAAGCCAGCATAATATATGGGAGGTTTTCCAGCCAGAATGGTCTCATTTCTATTCCCAGCACAGATCAGGGATGACCATGGGAATGGAGTGGGATGAATAGACTACACTGACAGACAAAACCATTTCTGAGACTCATTCTGCAGCCACACTCCGAGGATTTGTGCAATGAGGAGCACTGGAGGAAACCAAGAAAGAGAAGCATTTTGCTAATTGGATGGTAGCAGTTATTGAGCATTCAAATGCATGAAACAAAGCAACATGGCAAATATCCTTAGGGTCCTCATCATGATGCAGAAAACAAGGGATTTTTAATTCTTTCCAGTAATAAAACATTATGGTGTCTTTCAGTGCCTTTACAAAACCATTTTCAATGGCCTGGATGCAGGATGATTCAGAATTCTGAGAAACTGAAACAAGAGGAGGAAGACAGGGACAGTATGGGAAAAGGATTTTTTTTGATGGGTTTCAAGATTTGAACTACAAAGGGCAAAAATTGATTTGGTAACTGGGAAGAAGGCTCACAAAACATGCTCAGTGCTCAATGTCTTGTCCTACTCTGCCACATGCTCCTGGTGTAGACACAAGCACTGCAAACAGCTTAATTCCAGCATTGGAATCCCATCTCCCAAAGCCAACTTTGGATACACTAGCCATGCCCACCACGTTAGGCTAAAATAGAGCAGCAACCACTACCCAAGATTCTATCACATCAATTCCAACAGGTATTCTGCCAGGAAAAGGTTAACCATGGACTGAAGTGGAATCAGTTGTACTCACATGATTATGGAGCGACTTGCACTGCTTACCTCATACCTGGGAGAAAAAAGGGATCTATGGACATGGAAACTGGAGCAACCGCTGCAAACATCAGCTGTCACCACTGCCCTGCCAGCATTCTATCTGCATGGATTCCCAAGTGCAACAGAGCTTTCCAGAAGGTTGAAAAACAGATGAGGTCTCATGTTTTTTGTCTCTACACCCTGCTGTCAATGCAGAGTAGCCAGGGCAGAGGCAGCTCCTCCACTTGGGCTGGGCACATGCCTTGACACCACCAGAATAAATTGAACTGTGGAGCACACTGAGCTGAAAGTATTTTTTATCACTATACTGACAAGCTAAGAACATTTCTGCATGGGGGCTCAACAGGACAGGCAAGTTCTTCCACAGTGTATAATAATGATTCCTCTATCAGCTCAAACAGGAGCTCTGGAGAACACCTGAGAAGCCCCATCACTTGATGCAGAGCCAAGCAGCACCAGGACGGATGCAGAGGCACAGGCACAAGCTGGTCCCACCATGTGTGCCCGGCTTGCCCAGTCCTGCAGCCAGACCCATCCCTGGTCGTGGTGTCCTCTCTCCACCTGGGGCTGTCACAGGGCAGCCACGGGGAGGTTTGGCAGCTGGTGTGCTCCATTTCACCTTCCCGAATGGCTTCCCAGGAAAACAGCAGCTTAAAAATGAAAAATGAGCTTTTACACAGGTGAGTACCTCGGCTGTGCACAAAGCAGGCAAGGCCAAAATGGTAGACACATTCTCCTCTTTCCTCCCTGGATTTCTACTGATTCCAGTCAGTGTTTTATAAACACAAAAATTATTTAAAAATATAAACCAAAGGATAAAGAACAACTTGGATCAATCCAGTTCTGATACGTGGAGGCACGCTTCATTTATTTTGGATGTTTTAATCATAGAGAGGGATATATCATGTGAAACAAGCATTTTCCTAGCTAGCTACCAGTATTTAAAGTTAGCAAAACAGAAGCCACTGAACATTTATTCAGGTGAACTCATGTATGTAATGGAGTTGCCTTCAGCAACTCTCCCTCACTCCTGGGCCTCCTGTGACTGTGCTACCTACATTTATCTTCCTCTGATGATCACAGCTGGGCAGGATTTTCAAACTTTAAACCAGAAAGCCTTGAAGCCTGCATTATACAGTGCTAACAGCCCAAACAAAGAGGCAAGAGCAGCAAGAGGTTTATTGTAATACTGGTATTTTCCAAGCTCTTATCGAACAAAGCATTTAATCTAATGTATTACACTTAATGAAGAGTCAGGAACTTGTACTGCAAATAACAGATCAGATATAATTGGAATTTGCTCCGCACCACTAGCCTACATATATCAATAAAAACAATAACCACATTGGATTTTGGGCTCACTTCATTTGCATTTCTTAATTTAGTGTTTAACTAATTTAACAATAGTAATGATTTCATTCAAATTACAATCTAAGGAAAATAATTTTTAAAAGCCATTAAAGATTTAATTAAGTTCCATCTAAATTAATATTAGCTTTCTTAATATTTTCAGTAAATGATTTTTTTCTCCCACCACTGAAACAAACATGAAGTTTCCTCTGTGCAGTGAAGCTTTAGACAAACCTTGTTAGATTTATTGGTATTATTTCAAGCAATTAATTAATATACATTAGAGTTATTTAGAGGAAAAGCACAAAAAATGGCAGGAAAATGGATGAAGCTGTTTTTAAAACACTACATTCAACTCAGATAATTGTTCTTTGAGTGTTTTATGTGGAGCTCTTAGGTACCCCCCATCCATTAGATCACTTATTCCATACTTTTGTGGCATCCAAAGCATCAGATGCACATGATTATTAAAGGAGTTATTACTTGCAGTTTACTTATAAACAGAATTCCACATTTTCAAATAGATATGCCAGCAATTTCTTATTCTAATGTGCCATACTTCAAAACAATGGTTTCAGATGTTCACCTCCATTTCAGTGGGTACCAGGCCTTTGTGTTCACAAAAATAAGTACCCAATATGAGCTTCGTATCACTTTCTCTGCAGCAAAACTGTTCATTTGCAGGTAACCTTAAGTCATTTAACTAGAAGTGCACTTAATTTGAAGAGATTAGTCAAGCAGCTCTTCACTTGTACATTTGTATTACCATTATAATTAGAACTACTTCAAAATAACAAAAAGTTCATTTTTGACCAGAATAAACACAGAAGAGGGGAAAAAAAAAAATATCAAGAGCACCTTAAGTGAAGAGAATGGATGCTTTTGAAATATCCTTCAAAATCCCTCTGGCTCTGTGACCAGTGACCACCTTCATTCCAACACTACTCACAGGGCTGCTGCCACACAGGATAAAATATATGACATTTCTGTATGTTTTAGGCTGGCCACCAAGAAAATGGCTATGTTGAGATAAATTCTGACATCTACCCTGCTCACTAACAGATACTGGCAATGGAGAGGGAAGGAGCTGCGTGACCCAATCCTGCAAACACAGAGAAGGCAGCCAGGGATGTGCTGGAATGGAGTCCCCAGGGGCCTTCCCTCAGCATGTGGATACCTCCAGGATACAAAGCCCTCTACCAACAAAGCCCATATTTGAAATGCAACAAAAGTGATATTAAGCTGTTGAAAACAAGACATAAGAACACCCAGAGGGAAACTGCTAAATGATGGAGTACATTGACAAGACACACAAGCATGCTGGAACTTTGGCTACCAACTTTAGGCTAGAGAAACTGAACGTGTTTACAAGTCAGTTCATTTGTCAGTGTTGCTGCAAAAGTGGAAATAGAAAAGATTTATATTTGAGAAAGATGCGGACGATTTCTGCAGACAGGAGCTAATTGAACTTTTATCCACCAGAACTTCTGAAAATGTCTAATAAATATGCATTTCAGACAAATTCATGGAGATAGGCACAACCAGAGGTGAAACACTAAGTGCTGGGCCACGCTTTAGGAACATTTCAGATAAATATTGACAAGTGCAGTTATCTGCAGTAGAGGTATCCTCTAAAGAACTAATTCACTTTGAGACACTATGAAAAATAAAACCATCACAAACCCATCCTTTACTTGTATGTATATACATGCTTCTATTTTTAATTTCAAATTTCCAGCTTTCAAAGATTTCTTGACACTTCTTATTAAGCTTCAGATATTGTCAAAGGGAACACAAATACTTTAAAACCAACAGAAGTGATGGAGAAGTGGCCGTTTTTAAACTCACTTTCTACTTGAGTAGTAATTGCTCAGCAGGTACTCCTGAGTTTAGTTTTACTTTCTCTGATGCTGCACAATCACTCTAACTGCAGTCAGAAAAAGACAATTTCAGATTGAAGCAAACTTTCTTTGTGTTCTTTTATCCATTCTTTGGACTTTCCAGCTAGGAAAGTTACAGCACTGACGAACTGGAGGTCACTGCAAGACGCTGTCAAGTCCAGCCTTTTGAACATCAAAGAGAAAAATTATATCACTGTCCAGAAGCTGGAATCAGGAATTTAATGTCACCCACCATGTCGTCAGGGGACTTAGTTCAATGGATGCTCTAATCTCACTCTTCCACACACCTGATTTTCTTCCTTGGGTTGGTGCTGTCCCTGCACTGACCCAAGGAAGTGCAAAGGTAAGACATTTCTGTTCTTACCTCAGAGGGAGAACTGGAAAAGTACACACTGCACTTGAAGGTTGTTTTTCATTAACTTTCCACCTTTTGCCACCTTTTACACTTGGACTAAACTGAGGTTGTGAAAGCCTTGGGACTGAGACCTGTCATTTTACGTGCCCCACACACACCTGTGCTAGTGCCTGTTAGACATACCACATACAGATTAAATAATTATAGTTTGAAGAATACCCTTCATGTGTGCTCTTGAAAACCACAGGCCAGAAATTTTAAAAAAAAAAAAAAAAAGTTGCCCAAATGAATTCCTCATGTCTGAAGAGAACTGAAGTTATGCAAGTAGCAAGCAAAATAACTCTTGTCCACAATTGTGTGAACTTTACTTGGGTTTTGCTTAAACAAAAAATGTGGGAGGTGGTTGGCTATTTTCCTCTTGAGACAATCTGGGCAAGCACTGAGTAGCTGTCCTCTGGAAAACAAAATCTGGATGGAAACAAAGCTTTAGATATTCAAAATTGCTTTTAAAATTTAGGCAGTAATCTCTTTTTTAAGTAAGGGAAAATTGCCTTGCCTAATTTCAAGCAGCAAACAATCACAGCTAAAAATCACTGTATGTGCAGGCAAATAGAGGAAGAAGGGAAAGAATGACTTGTTAAGTAGGAACCCCTGTTAACATTGAAAAACTCAAGAGTGGGTTGATGCAGCTGAAAGCATTGAGACACTCAGTGCTCAGGAGTGATGCATAACCTGAGATGTGTAAAAGAAGCTGAATAACCTTAAACCAGAAAAAAAGGAAAAAACAGCTGGAAGGACAAGGGAATCTTGGGAGAGCCAATTAGAGTTCACTAACAACATTGTCACATTTGAGCAACAAAAATGAAAATGGAGGAACACACAGAAAGAAAGATTTTAAAGTAATAAATATGTAGCATTTCACTAAGTGTCAGCTAAGGTAAATGTAGTATTTTACAAGCAGAATGATTGTGAAAACAGGGCTTCATTTACAGTGATACTAGAAGTGCTGTGGGTATAAATGATTAACACACAGCCATGTTATATAGCTGTGAATCAGATGAAGTTCTGCACAATGGCATTTCTTACAGATTCCCATGTGTCCAAGATGGAATGGACAACTCTCATCTTTAAAACTCACTCTTCTATAACATAAATGGTCTCTTTTAACCAGAGCACCTGGTTTAAGGAAAAAAAAAATCTCGTTCTTAAAACTGCCAGTGCTAAAGAATTCACTACACTGCTGTCAATTGCTGCAGTTTGATTTCAGTTTCTGTTAAAAATCTGCACCTTGCTTGTCATTTGAGGTTTGCTTGCTTTCAGCTTCCAGTTATTGAACCATAATGTTTCTGTCTGTAAGGCTCAAGAGTCCTATACCATCAAGTTTTCTTTCCCCAAGAAGGTACTTAGAGACTGCAGTCACAGTCATGTCATTCCCTTGCTAATCTAATTGGATTTAAAACTGTAGATCAGTCTCAGAAAACAAGCAATAAAAGGAGATTTAGTAGATAACCCAACTGATCTCCAGGTCCCCAGCTTCCAGAGATCCACAGAGCTCTAACAAACCCAGAAAACTGACAGCTCGCCTATTTTTCTGAGTACTGCTTGAACAGTACATCCACTGACAGAGCCATAAACAATCTCTCCTAACATCAGAGCACAGGATTTGAACCATTTACATATTTGGTCTTTTGCTGACCAAACATTAAAAGCAATTGTTCAAACAATGACAACATTTTATCATTGTGTCAGAAAAGAAAGACAGATAGTACCCTTTCCAATCTTTTTATTAACTCTTCAGATTTTCTGTCTTCATTCTGTTTCCTGTATATGTATGACAACAACAAAACAAAATAAAAGCAAGACAATAGCCACTGCATGAAAAATTCTAGAGCACGTAAGCAGCTTCCTTATAGAACATGAGGTCATTTCCTTCAGAGACATTTTATCTAATCCTTTAAAAAATTAGTTAAACTAATACTTTACTCTCCTGAGCCAAGTAATAATAAAAAGCCATTTTTTGTAAAATACTTGGTCAGGGAATTGGTAATGAGCTAACCAACCTTTCCAGATCACTGGCTTAAAACCAAGCCCTGCTTGATCGTGCCTTGAAGGCTCAGCTACGTGATAAAAGTCTGATGCTCCATGAAAAATAAAAGGGGATAGAGTCAAATTCTTGGCAAGTTATTGCCCATCTCACACGGGCACTCTTATCAGCCAGAAGTTTCATCAGAAAATACAAATATCCTCTGCAGCAGAATGACTGGTTTATCTGGGAGGAAGATCCTGCCTCTGATGAATTTCAAAGTATTTCTTGAGCCAACACTCCTCCCTCAGAAATATAGGTTTAAGATGTAATTGGAAGGCATTTCAGAGGTCTGTTTGTACTGCATGCCAAGCAGCACACTCTGCCCCATCTCTGTTCCACATGTTCCAATCTGGCTGTTATCACTATTCACTATTGTTTCAAATAGAAAACTTTAACCTGTCACTGTCCTCTAATAATTTTTAAACTGTTTTCACAAGCTTGCCGAAGCAAAAGGCCCCTAACAAAGCCAGCACCCTCATGCTGCTGAAACACCATCAGCACTCAGCAGCAAACAGCAAGAGACAAGCACGAAGCCAACACAACATTTTAGTATTGATTTCTCTAAGAAATTTAAATCCCACAGGGCATAAACATCAATTTAATCTGTATGCAACTACAAAATGGCCTCACTCCCAGTGTTCCTTATTTCAGCCAAAACACTGCTACAACTGGAGTAAACACACACTTAGCAGTGCAGGCAAAGGCTGACAGAACAAGCATCCCCACGTTCCCAATAATTCGCAAGAGTTTAGGAGAGCACAATCACAAATGCCAGACAGTCAAGGAAAACGAAGTCACCATCAGGAAAATCTGCCTCATAGCCAGACACAAAGGCATCCCTGAAGCATCCCGAGGACCAGTGGCATCCAGCCCTGCCAAGCAGGAGAGCCATTTCATCCTTCAATGAACCAAACTGTTTGGTGCGGATTGACTGCCTCACGTCTCACCTTTGGGTTTCTGTGCCTCCACGTGACAACAGGAACAATGAAACACAACTGCTCCGTGTTGTGCTGACTGATAGCTTGGAACAGGCTCGCCAGGGAAGTGGTGGAGTCACTACCCCTGAAAGTGTTCAAAAAAAAAAGGCAGACATGGCACTTCACGTCAGGTCTTAGTGGGCATGGTGGTGTTAGGTCAAATGTTGGATGTGATGATCTTGAAGGTCTTTTCCAACCTTAATTATTCCTTGGTTCTATTTTCTGGGCATCCCTGACTCCATCAGACTGCCTCCCCTGCAGGCAAAAAGCCACACATTACTGCTACCTCCAACCTGCTGAAAAGTGCATCAGAAGAAAACACCCCCTGAAGAAAAAGGAAATTTGCCACTTTGGAGTTTGCCCTCATGTAATCTTAAGCTGAGTTCTTCAGAAATGTAAGTCCCCCTCTAATCACTGAGAAATCAGGCCCAGCATGCTCTGACATTCCCTTTTTTCTTCTTAGCACTGCAGGACTGCTATTTTTTTCAAGAGTGCACCCCACTGAAAAAAATCAGCTTATTCTTAAAGCAGTGAAAAGCCCCAGGTATGTCAGTGTCACCCCAGCCAGCACTTAAGCACCAATACAATCACTAGAATTCAGGGCACCAACATTATTTGTGAGTGATGGATTTATCTATGCAAGAAACTATAAATTAAACGATAATCACAGTCACAGGGTTTTATGGACAAAGCCTGCACTTGTAAAATGTGGCACGTTCTATCCACCTGCCCCTGCTGATGACAGTTAGGTGGTAAAATCAGATTCCTAAAGGCATAAAGGTGACAGAACAGCACATTGGGCAACTGGAGTACTATGAACTCACTGATAGGCACAAAAACATGAAGGCAGAAAGCCCTGTCCAAAGTTAACAGCTTCAACACAGACCCCACCCCAGATAATCAGCCTTCCTAGATGATAAGATTTATTAATTGCTGCTGCAGTCTCACAAAAGCTTACTGAACTCAGCTCTAGCACACACCTGACTCAGTATGTATCAACTCAGAGCTCAGATTACCACTGACATGGATGTTCCCACACTGTAGAGCAGAATGTAATTTAAATATCTATTGACTACAGGTGTGATCAACACAGAACCCTTACCCGTCTGCTGTTTTCTTTCAGCATAGGTAATGTACATCATGACGATATTTACTTCACCTATCAGTAAGAAGGGGGATGGATTTTGCTCCCAAAATTAATCAGTTTTGTGGGTCTTCACCAGGACAGCCTCAGTAGGTCCAAGCAAGGAGCATGGCAACATTCTCCAGTCAGTGTCAATTTTAGGATGAACTTTAGGATTGCTTGGTCAGGAATGGAAGCAACTCTGAAGTAATCATCAAGATTATTGAAGTATATACTGTCAGATCAGTCTGTACCACTGACAGCTTTATAGCTGCTGTGATCACCTGTGTCACTGAGTTGCAGACACTCTCATTTTTCCACAAAGTTACCATGGTTTTGACTTCAGAGAGTCCCCAGACCTTGCAGCAAGACTGGCTGTCTGTCCAGCCTCTGAACTCCAGTTGTGAGCTTGGTTTTACAAGGGGGATGGCTGCAAGCAGTAAAAGGAAGTGAAAAAATAGGAGGTGTTTATAATACAATCAAAATCCAGGACAATAAAGGCAGAACAGCAAACCTTCACCTTATCTTCATGCATCTCTGAATGGGAGGATGTAAACAACAGGGACAGACCAAACTTCACTTGTTTGTTTCTAGATTCAACATTCAGTCTACCCCTGAAGCACATAAGCAAAACAGGATACAGGGTGTTACTGAATGATTTCCTCTGAAACCTGATTGAGAAAGATTAGAGCAATTAGAACAGAGTGACACACACTTTGAAAGCCCTTAAATCACGATTAATATAAGGTTTAACCTTTCTCCTAAGGATCATCTGGTGACTCTGTGCCATTTTCAGAACAAGGCTGACACGTCCCAGCCTCCGAGACAAAATTCATGAGACAGAATCCCCTGCCCTCTACTGGCACCAAAGCCGCACTGAAATCTGAGCTCATGTCACAGGCAGCACAAACAGCACCTGAGAAGCTGTTTTAAGGGGTATTTTAAACCATTATTTGTAATTTATATCAGATCTATAATGTGCCGGACACATCCAACTGGGAACAAAACCTGACATATAAAAAGCTCTTTCAGCACCATTGCACTCCTTCCCACAGCATCAGCTAGACTGAGGATTCAAAATACTGCTCCTAGCAAGATAATCTATTCATTAACTGGAAGCAAATTCTAAGGGATTATGGAATGTTTGTCATAGTCACAGTGCATAACCAAGAACTCTATATGGCAGATTTTTATTTGTTTATTTTTACAAAATTCTCTCTCACGTACGCTGTTGCTTTTCTGATTAAAGCCATCCAAACTGCATTTGGCCCAAGAACAGAAAGGCAGGTTCATAGCTGCCAAAATCATTTTCCAGCACCTTGGTGCCAGAGCTAGGGAAATTCTTAGCCAGGTTTCTGACTCTCATGCACCACTGTGACAGCACCACACAAACCTCAGGACACCACAGCAAGGCATTTGTTGTGACTGAGCATGTCACGTACATTTCTCTTACACATTGATTTAATAGGTGCCTTCATAGAGCCTTCCAGATCTTGTGAGCACTCGTTACTGTATTCTCCCATTGGTGCAAACAACAGCAACAAAAAAAAAAAAAAAGCCAAGATTTACCCTGCTGTGATTATATTTCTGGATGTAAATCAGCTTGATTCCTGGAAATATCAAAGTAAATCCCCCATGTAGGCAAGGCCTAAAAGGAATTGAATAAACACAAGGGTCCTGACTGCATATTTCATCCAAAAAATAAATAAGCTTTTAAATCATATTAAAAGGAATTTTTAAAAAAGCAGCCTGAAAAACAGCAGCTATTAAACAAGAGAAAGTCTGGCAATGCTGGAGTAATTCCCATAATGCTCATCCATACCCTGAAACACATTGAGAACACACCCTGTTTTCAGAGCTGTCACACAACAAATGCAGATGTGAGCCTGCCATCACTACACAAACAACAGAGGATGACATTTAAATAATACCACTAAGGAGAAGTGGGAGAAGCACACAGCCTACACTATGTACAGCAGTTCTTCTTTAAAGCAACTCATCCGTTAAGTTACCAAATAGCTAAAAGGCCCTAGGGATGCAACAAAACAAAAGTATACGATATACCAAGGAATCTATAGGAATATAATCCAATCACACCTGCCTCCTTTTCATTGTTGGCATCTACAGCATTTAAAAAAATACTAATGAAGAATTCTTAAAGCTTATTAAGCCACATCCTAAAATTATTTGGATTTTTGGCTGTCCTACTCAGCCTAAATATATTTACAGATAATTTATCCCCATTTGTTCCTGTGTCAGGGTTGTCTGATATCTCAAATAGTTCTTCTCACACTCTGGTGCTTGTCTAACCCCTGACATTTACAGAGCACAAAAGTGTTCTCAGCCATGAGCTTTCTAGGCTATATAAGCCAAGATTTTGGTGCAGCAGAATCTAAGAAGGAAGGATAAACAGGTATTTTAAACACAGTCTATTTGAAACTCCCTCTGTCTCCATAAATAACCTCCACAAATAAATACAGTTTCAACTATATAAGAAAATACATAACACGAAAACCTTTCCAGCGTAAATTTATGAGGTGGTGTTGTCAAGCCTTGTGATTTGTTCCAGTATCTCTGCATTTTCTCAGCTTTCAGCTTCTGGAGTTCTCTCTTAAAAATAAACAATAAAAATATTTTGTCCTTCATGATTATTGATAAAAGCCTGGGGGTAGGAGCCAAGCAATGACTTGTGAAGAAGGAGGTCAGGATGTAAATAAAAATAATATGATTTTTAAAAATAAAATATTTATTAAAAACCCTCCAGATGAGTTAATTCAGTATGTTTAAGATGCCACTGGCTGATACATTGACAGAAAGCACCAATAAAAATCCTACAGACTTGCCTGTATTATTTTTGTAGAATTGTACACCTACTAATGATCTGATCCCACTTCTTCAGGTAAAATACTGGCTGACTTTGTTGTTCCAATGTGCTAAAAACTACTAATATCATAAATTCTAGGAAGCAGGATCTCTCGCTTTCTAAATCACAAGACAGAGAAAAGGCTTCTGCCTTATTAACAGAAAACTGAGGTAAAGAGGTACATGACCAGCTTGTGGTAGATCCAGGGACTGAAGAGATTTCAGATTTTCTGAGTTACAGTCTTGTGCTTCAGGCAGAAGGTTGGTCTTCTTTTCACTTAACAAGCTATCGAAGGCCAAACTCCTATTTAAAAATGGACAATGCAGCTCAGAAACAGTGAAACAGCAAGAATACTTGAAAAAGAAGTCTTCTTAAGTCAAACCATTAGTCCTTTTAACGTTAACATCTGCAAAAACTTGCACTCAACACATCATCAGCAACTTTTCCAAGAGGCCAAATTCAGAATTCATACCAGTTTCTGTATCCATCAGGCAGGACAACAATCACAGCAGATTGCCTTTGGTCTCTAGTGCCATTAGTCCTGCAGCTTCTCATCATACTTACAGACTTTATATCCCAGCTTTTCAGCATGAATCCTCTTGGCCATGAACTGCCCTTCAATCAGTGCTCGTATTTCTACTTCCTTTGGAAAGCTTGAAACCTGTACCAAGTAGGGAATGAATTAACAACACCTTACCCAGCACACAATGCCAAGCTGCAGAGTGGTTAAAAACACAACACAGGTTTATAGTTGATTATTTGCCTTCACCCTGAAGTCTGCTCTCATCTAGGCCCAGTTCCTCACTCATACACACAAGATGGACCTAAAGACTCATGCCAGAGAACACAACCCATAACCTCAACGCTGTTGGCAAAAACATCTAACTTGAAGTTGATGCACAATGGGAAAAGGTTTAGGGCAAGTTGTAAACTTTTCCCTATGCATTTCCCATCACCAAGAGCTGCTTAAGAATCAGTACCTCAAAAATATAAAATTAAAGCAATTAGATAAAATTGAGATGAATTAAGCAATATCATGGAAGTTTAGATCTATTTCTGTCTGCACAAAAGTGAAACCATGTAATCTTTCCATTAATTTATTTAGTCTCTATATTTATTTTTCTGTCCTTTCATCAACATGACAGGCAATTGAAGATGAGAATATTGAACTGAAAACAAATAAAGGGAATCCTTCACAGGAAGGTGAGTTTCTCCATGCACTGCAGTAAGTGCCTACATATGTGTAACAGCTAGAAGTGATTAAGCATTCATTTAACAGCCAACACTTAAGAGAGTAGAGCTGCACTGCAAACACCAGATAGCATCAATCTCTGTTCACCTATGTGAGGTCTAATCGACTGGGAGTTGATTGATCAAAGACATCTCCTGAGTTTCAGTACCACCCAGAAAGCCAGGCATTTAAACAACACCCTTTCCCGTAAAAAACAACAACAACAACAACAACAACAACAAAAACCACACACCACAAAGAACTTCCCATAACTTAATTTCTATTTAGTTCCACTTGGACTTGAGCCTGTGCTTACTTACCTACCACTGTGTGGGTTGAAGGTTACTCCAAGTCATGCAGGACAGTAAAATGAGATCTTTCGTTCACATACATATAGACAAAATATTACAGCCCAAAGTTTCAACACACCCTTATCTATGTGTCTGAAACTTAAAAAATGAGGACTAAGTCATGTATGTGTACTAAATTCTCAGTAAGCTTAAAGTTAATCCTGTCTCAAAGACAGTGTTGGTTTCAGTAAATCCACATTTTCCAGTAAAGAAACTATATGATTAAAAAAATACCATATAAGTTCTAGTTCAGGCGTTGCTCTGTAGATGCCCTCAAGCTACAGACCAAATACTTCCTTATGAAAATCGTCCCAGGGATTTGCATCAGTAAATGAAACTGGACAGCAAATATTTCAGACAGGAAGAAAAAAAATGTATAATGGCAAAGATTTGACGCCTTGACAACACTCCTTCAAAGCCTGAGACATTAACTAGATTATTACTACCTTTTGGTTGTCTCTGTTGAATCTGTGAATCCCAAGTGCTTCAGGAGTAATTTCCATCACATCAAAGTAGAAACCTGCATCAAGGAACATTAAAGAGTGTCATGTTTGCTCCCAGGCCCAAAGTTGGGATCTTATTTCTGCACACAGCTAAAATGATAACAGATGCTTATCGCGTGTTTGGACATTTGAGTCACCACACACCCTGTTTCTTCACTAATTTCAGTCCACATATCAACTTCTTAACAATGCTCTGAGCCATGTGGTGGAATTCTTGGGACTCTCCTCTCCAGAGCCAGGAGTTGGACTTTGA
>WEKY01042433.1:0-29091 GCA_013390045.1 Picathartes gymnocephalus | reverse complement strand
TGGAGACTGTTTTTACAAGGAGTCACATGATAAAAATGAAGGATAATGTGTACAACTTCCTCCTGGGGAGATTCTGATTAGACACAAGAGGAAAATTTTTCACAATGATAACAATCAGTCATTGGAATAATCTCCCCAGAGAAGTGGTGTATTCTTCAACATTAGGCACTTTAAGGTTCATCTGGGCAGGGTGCTGGACCACCTTGTCTAGAGTGCTTTTGTCAAAAAAGTTTGGACTAGATCATCCTTGAGATCTCTTCTAACCTGTTATTCTATGATTCAAAAAAGTACTTCTGAATTAAGTATGTCAAATCAAATGTCAGCAAAAATTACCTTTATTACAGTGATTAGCAGGATTGCTTATAGTTTCCCTATCAGATTCCTTTCACAAGATGATGTGGGGGTGATAGGAGCTAAAGTTCCCCTACTCAATGAGATGCTTCTGCATGAAGTCGTATAGGATGTTAGGCAAGATATTATTATGGTTTCTTTAGATTGGAGAAAAATGTAAACTTGTAAAACTGGCTAAGACCATTATATTTGCCAGTCTTCCCAGCTCAGCATGTACTGATTTATTCAACTGTCATTTTTGCAAGGTGTATTTGATTATTTTATTTTGTTGTACTGTCATAACAGATAGTAACCCAGAAGCATCAGGATTTTTTGTACTTGCAGTATCACTTTAAAAATGCACAATGTAAACAGTGGTATCAAGTGTGCAGTGGTATGTTTTTAGGATTTTATTTTTACTTCCATATCTGAATAAATTGGAAAGAAGTAATTGATTATAATTAGTGTGACATCTGTTGTAATTTGGTCCAAGCTACCATTTACAATTGTACCTTTAATGGTTTAGTTCAGTCTTGGTTCAAAAGTTAATAAACAAAGTAAAATAACTATGACAATTACTAAAGGAATGAGCATTAACAATCGATTAACATTCCAGTAAAAATGTGCTTGTGCTCAGAAGTACATTCTTCAAAAAGATAAACGGTTTTCTTTTGTATCATTTATGAAATTTGTTTAAATAAAGATAGTTTCTTTATGAAATACAACTGTAAAATATGCATTATCTTTCAGCTGAGTAAAATGCTATAATCTACCATGTCATTATTGGCCTGTATTTCTGACTTCTACAAAGCTGACTAATTTATCATTTGTATACTCTTCTAGTTCTTGTCAGTAGCACTCAGCTTAGCTGCTTATGGGGCATAGACATTGACAGCGGGAGGTGCTGTTTTGAGAAACGTTCAGCATAAAGAGTTGTTTCTATGAAATTTAATGCACTTTTAAAAAAAAATTCTGTGTAAAACCTAGCGTGGACATTTAACATTTTAAAATATGGCCGTAATGCATAAGAATATAAGAACTGGTAATAGTTAGGGATGACAATAGGAATATTACAGAAATTACATTTTCTGCTATTTAGTTTTTGGTTTTTCTTTGCTATTGTGTGGGAAATAAATTAATTCAAATGTTGAACTGTTGATCCAACATTACAGTATAACTCTAACTATTAGTTAAAAGACATTTTGAGTTTGCTGTGTTAGTGTTACAGTAGTGCAGAAGCCAGCAATTCTGTTGATGGGATGTGAAGAGTGATAACAGTATATTTCTAAACAAATATCTGCTTGGTGACTGCTTTAATTTAAAAATTTAAAAATCCCTCCACTTTTAAAATAGTGTAATATTTATTTAGAACAGTGGTATTTTGATGCAAAAAAACCCATGAAGTATGTCCAAGATGTTTTGAAATACTACCGTTGTTCTGTTTGGCAAAGCATGTCTAGAACATCTTCTGAACTCTATGTAAATGAATGCTTAACACTTGTAAACATTACAATAGCCTATGTTTTTATAATACACCACTGAATTTTATACCTTCTACTACATATCAGAAGCCCAGTCCTGAAACTACTGGATATTTTAAGATGTAGGAACATTTTTCAATTTTGAATTAGGCAGATCAAGTGTTCTGAAAATTTTTAGGATGCACATATGTTCTCTGTCTCATCTTGTTTAGATGATGATGGGAAAGATCATTTTTTGACCCTGTAACTGGGTACACTCTCAGGACTTGAAGTCAAGTGTTTTGTCTAACCAGAAACTTCAGGGTTTATTAAATTTTATATACATTTTAATATATTTTATTTCTAATACAGGGATTAAAAAATTACAAAATAATTCAAGTTGAAAGCCTTCAGCCCCTATTTGAGTTTTGAAATTCAGATTAGCTAAGAATACTAACTCCACCGAAGACCACAATTTTCCTTTCTCTCTTTCTAGGAGACAGATAACATTTTCTCAGAAAGGCCACCACATCTTTATTACGAATTCTTCACAGCTCCTATGTGTCTCTACCAAAATGTAGTTTTCATCATAAACCTGCTGCATGAATGGTATTCCCCAAAAAATACAATTTCTTCTGCAACTCCGTAGCTAAATTGTTTGGGTAGATTTTATTTGTGCATTTAAATGAATACATATTAAATCTAACCGGCAGGCTCTTTGAGCCAGAAAAACCAACATTCAGAGCTCCTGTGTATATTGTGAGTAGTGCAACATCTTACTTTTTTACCCTTTTTTTATTTTTCCATAGAGACTTGATAAAATGTAAAGTGAAAATTCCTTCAGGGTGATCTTGCATTGTTTTCATTATAAGGACCTTTATTATTTTCTCCATAAGAAATTCTGCGTGTGAATATATTGTTTTTAGTCCTGCAATTGCTGCATTTCGGAAATGAAACAATATCTAACCAAAGTTGCTAAGTACAGATTGAATTTATTAATTACAGAAAGAAAAAAACCAAAGAGTAGGGAGGTATACATTTGTTGCTTTCCTGGATGCTTTTTTTAAAATTACTTTGTCAGAAGAATAAATCTCAGTATTTTGAGTTTCATAGCTTTCTACTTATTTGTGATTTGTGGTTAATAAAAAAATCATCGTTTGACTGAAAATTCAGGTATGGAGAGATTTTCACTTCTCATGGTAGCATAACTTTGGGTATTTTGTACAAAGCCAGAGAGTTTTCATTTTCATACTTAGTTTAGACTAAGAAAAAAAAGGCGAGACGCAAGGAGAATAGGGGACTTTCTTCAGCTGTGATCATGTAGCTCTCAATGTGTAAGAATTTCTCATGCCTATTGGGTGTCTGCCTTCCAGAATTCTTACTTCTAAACAGAATATAAAAACAGCACTTAGGCTGCTGAGTAAAAACCTATTGAGGCCACAAAGTTTATGCCAGAGCAAAACATTAGCAGCTGTTTATTTTATCTTTCCCACATATGAAAAATCACAGTTTTTGCATAACAGCTGTGGGGAATTGAGGCATGTGTACAACCCTTTCACATTTTGGGAGGATATCTCTCGGTTCTGTGAGAAAGAATTAGTATGTCTGTATATGGTCCGCTTTGTTCTGTGGCTCAGGTCAAACAGGATTATAGAGTTGGTGGTAAAATGAAACAGAGAACCTGAAAAATTATCTATCTTCATTGCCAGATGATTTTTCTTCCTCCTTTGCATGAACAACTAAAGCCCTTGGAAAAAATCTCTCCTTCCCTGGATGCTGCCTTTATGAACAAAATAGATCAGTTGGTATTTGTTACTGGTTCTGGCACTTTCTACAGGAGGACGAATGTCACTGCTAGATATATTGTTATTTGGCTGCATTTTATCCTTCCCGTCCTGCTGCTGCTGTTGCCTTAGTCACATTTTCAGAGAAATTTTATAAAACTTAATTCTCTCTCCATCCTTTATGAGGGGCAGGCGGAAGGGAAGACCTAGACTTACAGAAAAAGAAAGGTAAGATTAAACAGGGTCCTCAAGGAATCATCTTCAGTCCATTCTTTTTTATTTTCTCCACTGCAAGATTGCTGGAGAGATATGGTCACCAATCTGTGCCTGGATTCCACATGCAGAACTTGATTGTTTTTTTGGTTTCATGGGTGACAGACATCTCTGTATGCTTGTTTCATTGTGAGTCTTTGTCACAGTCTAGAGGAAAAAAATTAAGTAAGGAAAAAGTATATTAATTTTTTACCTCAGATGAGAACTGTTACATCAGCTCTACAGTTGGTAGAACACTGTGGACTTAGACCAGTTGTAGATTGTTTCATTGGAAGAAGGATTTGAGAATGAGTTTGAATAAATGGCCACTTTACCACCAAGAACCTCTGTAATTGTGTTTTAGAACCAAAAGTCTTAGCTGAACACTGATTTAAGTATCATTTTTTTATCCTACTTCATCACAAATTGTTTGAATATATTGAAAATATATTGCTTTGGTCTAAAAGGTTTGTCACCTTATCTTTGCTAAGATAAATAGTGTTATCTGGGTTACTTCTCAGCATTTGCTATTAAAGTAGAATTTCTAAATAAAGGGGCTAGATATAATTCAGAAATAAAAAAGTGATTTTCCTTTCACATCCCTCAGTTGAGTATTTGCCATATGGGTTGCTCAGCATTACACTCTCAGCAGGTCTAATTTATGGTAAACACACAGTGAGTGAGCAGAAAAAAAAAGACAATGAAAATATTAATATTCTCCCTTTATTCGATTTTTTTTTTTTAACTGAAATCAGCTTATTCAGGTTCAGCCTGTATAGTTGTGCCACTTAGTTGAGTATCTGTGTATATCCCACTCTCCTGGGAGTTTGTGAAGATTGAAATGCTGCACTTTTCTTGCTATGAGACTGATTTGCTGAAGCTTGCATGGCAGTCTGTAAATTATACCTTCTTTGCTCTGGTCTGGCATGTTTCCAGCTGCCCCAGGGCTGTGCATTCTCCATCAAGGGCAGTTGGTGGAAAACATCACTTTTCTTGCAGTGCTATGGGGTGCTTTAGCTTTTCCCTGAGCCTCTGCAAGAGGATCACCAACTAAATGAATGTGTTCATCTTCTGGACCACTGCTAGGATTTGGATCAGGTACAGAAGGAGGTATAAAATAAATAAAAAATAAATAATAGTATGGGTTTTTCTCAACCACAGCCATGGCAATCCATAGCATCAATATTTTGAAAACCTCCCATCTCCAGTGAGCTCCTGGGGCTTTCTCTTAGTATTGTGTATATGCTTGCTTTCTCTCTGTGGGTTGTCTTCTCTAGGGACTTTGCTGCCATTACTGTCTTTCAAGGACTCTCTAGAGCTTGGTCAGCCCTAGTCCTTGTATGTATCAGCAACTCGAATTACCCCTCTTCAATCAGAGCTTCCAGCCCAAAGAAAGAGGTTTTTTCTACAGGTGGGTCTGCATTGCTATATTAAAAATTACTCCAGAAATACCTGTTTTACATTTAGGAGCAGGCACATCTGAGCAAAAGAAACTCCGTAGCATAAATGGATGCATTTTTCTGAATAATAGAAATGTCTGCTATTATGCAGTTCATATTGTAAATGCAAACATGAAATAGCTACAAAAGGAACTGCCTTAAAAAAGCAGTGGTTTGCATCCTGCCCTCTGTCTTACGGTTATACATTAGACCTTGGTAATGCATATGCTTTCCTTTCTGCCTGGATGCTGTCTGGTCCAGCAAGAAACCTGCACATTCCCATTCAGATATGGATTCAGCTGAGAAGGACTTGGGGGTGCTGGTGGGTGAGAGGCTGGACATGACCCAGCCATGGGCACTCCCAGCCCAGAAAGCCAAACGTGTCCTGGGCTGCATCCAAAGCAGCGTGGGCAGCAGGGGAGGGAGGGGATTCTGCCCCTCTGCTCTGCTCTGCTGAGACCCCACCTGCAGGCCTGCATCAGCTCTGGGCTCCCAGCACAGGAAGGACATGGACCTGTTGGAGAGAGTCCAGAGGAGAGTTACCAAATTGATCAGAGGGCTGGAGCACCTCCCCTATAAGGAGAGGCTGAGACAATTGGGACTGTTCATCCTGGAGACGAGAAGGCTTTGGGGTGACCCAATTGCAGCCTTCCAGTACCTGAAGGGAGCCTACAAGAAAGATGGAGAGAGACTCTTTACAAGAGCATGTATTGATAGGACAAGGGAAAATGGCTTCAAGCTATCAGAGAGTAGGTTTAGGCTAGATACTACAAAGAAATTCTTTCCTGTGAAGGTGATGAGACACTGGAACAAGTTGCCCACAGAAGTCATGGATGTCCCATCCCTGGAAGTGTTCAAGGCCAGTTTGGATGGGACTCTGAGCAACCTGGTCTAGTGAAATGTGTTCCTACTCATGGCAGGGGGGTTGGAAGGAGATGACCCTTAAGGTCCTTTCCAAACGAGGCCATTCTTGATTCTATGATAATTCAGAACTGGTCATGATTCTGATTTAGAAGAAAGTGCATTAGTCCTACATTGAACAAGCATGATACAATTTCCTTTAGGCAACATTTTTTCCATGTTTTCAAGAGAAAATACTCAGTTTACAGCATCTGGAGGTATTTAGTTCAAATAAATGCAAAACTCTTTCATTGGATCCTGCTAAATGTTTGTCTTAGCATGGTCACCACAGATTGCCAGTGTGATCCAGGTTGCATATTTGGTTTGTATATTAGCATGTGCAGTTATGTTTGATTTCCCCTTGTTCAGTCTTACGGATAGGGGTTAATTGGAATGACCAGTTTTGTTTCTCTGTTCATTTTTGGATATTTTTTACTGCTCTAGTGTGCTGAGTCTTGTTGGTCTTCTCTGCAAACTAATCTATAAATACTTATAGATGAATAAATAGAAAGTATTATTGTTTTATCATCTACTGTGAATTTGTCCTTCATGTAAATCATGTATATCATTAGCTTAGTTGTTTACAGTGTTTCAGTCAGTTACACAGATCCTCTGAGGTAATGGAATTTTGTTTTGTAGTATAAACAATATTTACTCAGAAGCCAATCCTCAGCCTCTCTTACTGTGGACTTTGGGTACTAGCAGTGTAATTGTAAAACTCAAAGTAAGATGCCCAGATGAACAGAACCCTGAAAGTGGTCCTTTCACTACTTACACATTTAAATTTCTACAAGTATCAGTTAGCTGAAGTCAGGAGCCCCACTTGTAACTAATTAGGGCTCTGGATTTTGTGCCTTGTGCATTTTAGAAAAATGTTAATTGACAGTTTCTTGTGTCAATTGGAAGTAGTTGGGAGGTTAAAGTAAATTAAGTGATGAGTGATCCTGTGTGTACTGTACACTCAGTCATCATGAACTCACATTCTGAACACATTAAAGTTACATAGAATTTGGCTATATTTTTTAAAATCCACATTAAAAACTAAGAAAACAAGCATACTTTCAAATGCTGCTCTGCACCATCAGTGATGTACCTGTGCTTAATGGCTCTATTATCACAAAATGTGATAATAATGTTACCTGTTAACATAAGAACAAAGTTTGGCTCCACAGAAGCAGCTGGAAATGAGTAACCACATGCTTAAATCTCCTAGGAACACACTGTTTGGCATATACTGCTGAAAGTTCTTCATATTTAGGAGTGAAATACTTACGTTGTGTCTCAGCGGGCGTGCATGAGGGAATATTCATTTCTCAGTGGTAACATGGAATTTGGTTTTATAAAATGTTTTTATATATATTTAATGGATTGAAACACTTTGAAGAAAACATACATTTCTGGCCTTAATCTAATTCAAAGAGGGTTTATAGTTCTGATTCTAGACTTTTCTCATGTTTTATGTATTGGTAAATCAGAAGGTTATATCTTGTCCAAGCTAGCAGGGAGCAGAAACAATCCTTTTCAGTGACATCCAGGAACATGATCTGTTGAACACTAATAAATGGATGTTTATTGGGTGGATACTGCAGATGCTTTGAAAAAGGATTATCTACAGTTTGGGAAGAGGGTCATGCCAGCAACAGTATGTGCTAAAACTTTTTTTTATATAGTTGCAGGTTGAAAGAGAGTGGTATATGAACCTCAAGATACACTGAGTGTTCATGCCTGCAGCTTTGTTATACTTTAAAATTTTCAAGTGCAGTTATTATTTTGTAGTGCTCTTTGCGTAGAATCAAGCAAGATTCCTGCAGTAGCAGTCAGTGGTAAAAGTAACTGATAGAAAGGAGCCTTCAGGGATTTGGTGTTTGGCCAGAAAGGACATTCCAAGGGTCAAAGAGAGATAGGAAATTATGGCAGAAGAGGGGAGTGAGCTGCTATGGTACAGAACATAAAGGCATAAAACAGTATAAGCATGATATAAACCAGCTTGAAGCTTCCAGCAAATTGTGGGCTTCAAGGTTATGCCACAGTATTTTTTTTAGAGCTGTGGCTGCTGATTGGTGGCACTGCATGCCATATAAAAGTGTGCCATCCATTTATGTCTGTGTGTATATATGTTCATATACATCAGATATATGTGAGACATATGAGCTGTCTACCTGCCATGTTATGTGAAAGTTTTGCTACATGGAAGATTAATTAGGCTCACTCTCTTTTATCTTCATTACCCATTTTCTTCATTCTAATGCAGTTTGCTTAATTCTGTCTGTGAGAGTGCATCTAGATTTCTGACTCAAATACTGAGAAATAAATTTCTAACTTTCTATATTTCAGAATTCTTCTGAGAAGGTACCTTGCCAGTTTCTTGTTCCAAAGAAATGGAGAAAGGCCGGAGTCTCTGCTGATGTAACTGTTACATGTAGCACATGTTTCTCGTTAAGTTTGACCACATACAAACCGTAAAACTGATTCAGTTACATTCAGTAGTAAAATCTTTTTCCAGAACAGCTTATTCTATGTATGATTTGGATTAAACTTTGCAATTGACAGTGCAGGTTTCAGGGATGGAAGAAGTGTTCGTGGTGAAGGTCAACAGAAAGAAAGGAATTTTCAGGTGCAGAGTGAGTTAACATATTCTGGAGTTGAAGTACAGCCCAGTTTTCATTGAGGAAAAGTATAAATGTAAGCATGAGTGGCAATGCTTTTATAACAGAGACATAGCCTAAGACAGTATCTTGGATGGTACCTACAGTAAAATATTTCCGTTTTTGGGACGAAGCAGAATGAAGATCAAGATGTGGAAATAACTGCATAATTCCACAGATTAAAAAGCACAAGCAGATACAGAAGATATTTCAAAATTAGGAGTTAATTAATAGTGTTTTGTAATTAGAGACAGTAAAGGTAAAGCTCTTCACAGAACCATAAGTGATTTAGTTACAGTGGGCTAATGACAATTTTAACAGAAAAGAACTTATTTTGAGTCAGAAAATGGAAGTAGTTTTCCTAAAGAAAAGATTGCCTTAGCTTCCCACTGTCTGTATACTACTGGTTTTCTTGGTAGTTTTAAAGATATCCCACTGGTAAAGCTTTAAAAAAGAGAATCTCTTGACCTTATGAAAAAGTTAGTTGTTTGGAATGTTGAATGCAATTATATTGACATATGGTGATAATGTGATAAAGCATAAGGGTTAAAGGTTGAAGGAACCATGGCTTGGCAATTAGCAATGTAAATGAAACATTCATTATCTGGCATGCTGAGAAGTTGATGAACTGTACAATAAATCTGAGCCCAAGTCACTACTGAGATAACTCATTTCAGACATAACGGTATTTATTAGGATTCTAGACATTGTTTTGCATTCTCTGGTGAAATATCTTGCTCTAGAAACATTTTCTCCATTAATGTATGTGTAGTAAATCAATACTAACAGTTCTCCAAATAATATAAAATAGAAAACGTAGGAGCAAGAAAAACATGGAAAAATTCATTCTATCTGAAAAGATGTTTGGTTAGACAGATTGGTATCTCTTCAGTGCGTTGGTGTTGGTATTTCTCCAGTGTAAATTGTCTCCAGTGACTTACATTAACTCATTTGAAGCCATTTTTTCCTATCTTCTGAGATATGGTTGAAATCAGAATCTGACTTACTAAGTAGATAGCCAGTTACTCAATGTTGTGAATTCCGTTGATACATGAAAGGGCATTTCTTTGGTGAGAACACAAGATAAAGACTTGTTTGAGAGATGAATGTAAAAAATGTTTACTCAGCATTTATGAGTTCTATGAAGATGAGGATTGAGTGTTATCAGGATTATTAGTTACCTGTCCTTGTGTCCTTCTTAAAATAATGCTTAGTACCTATAAAATTAAATAGCTAAATTTATTCACTTGATGAAAGCAGAGGTAGATCACCTCCCATTCATTAGACAGTTCTATGAACAGCTTAGGAGTAGTTTCTAATAATTAAATAAATAACGCATAATTTGATCAGTAAAAATAACAAAGGAGGATTTAGCAGAAATGCAAGACACATAAATATGTGCTAGCTTACTTATTGGTGGCAGCAGGATATATATTTAGTTTGTCTTAAAAAATGTTGAAGTTGTTTGTTCCTACCAGTTTATCATGGCCACAGCAAGTAATGCATTATGTTTTTCTGCTCCAGCTTTGCATCTGTTTGGCATTGTTAGAAATTTTGTGTTACATTTTGTTTTACATATATTTCCCACTGTGGAATAGACAAATTCTTTTCTATTGAGGCAAAACATTTGGAGTAGATATATATGAATGACATATAAACTCTGGGGGAGTAGCACATAATTTGCAATTTTCATGCTAGTTCTTTGAAATGTTGTTTTTATGGATGATTATGAATCTTGACAGATTACATAATGATTTATGAATTGAGAAAAAAAAATCAGTATTCTCTTAATCTTCTTGTCTATGAGTATCTGATTCACGTAATTCTTATTTCACTCATCAGTGTCAGCAAGAAATGCAGTATTTGTTCAGTAGTACAAGGAAATATGAGGGACTATACAGAAGAATAAGTTAATATTATGTATTCTATAATACATACGGAAGAGATAGCATTCCTGTATGTATATAGTATGATATATTTGGATACTATTCTGTTCAACAGTGAAAGTACAAGGAACATGCAAGGAAAACTCTAAAGAGCATTGGCTCCCCCTCCCTTCCCTTCATTTACTGAACAGAAAACTATTCAGAGAGTAAGCTAATGTGTTATACATATTGAAGAGCTGAAAATTGCTTTTGAGTAGTCATCTATCAGATACTTTATATCTTCAATTTCTCTTTAGAATCTCTTAGTTTTATTATTCAACTGACATTTCCTTAGGTCAGCATGATACACGAGTTGGAGAATGCAGGATATGTTTGAGATCGTATGGAAAGCATGTAAAAGTGGCAAGAATTAAGTACTCAGAGTTCTTCAAAATTGCAATTTAAGCTAAAAAACAAAAAGTCTTCTAACTCCTTGGTATCATTGAGATAGCTGAGTATTATATCATCCAAAAATAGGTTGCAAAACAGTTTCTGTTGCAGGCACTACTTAGTTTCTGCTGTGGTTGTTTCTCAGAGCATGGCTCTACCTTAAAAACCAAAATTGTGTGAATGTAACACATGGTGAAGGACATCAACCAGAATACTTGTTATAAAGAAAAATGCACATACTGTGTTTAGCACAGCTCTGCCAGAACTGTGAATGTAGCTACTAATCAGTTAATAAATTTTTGAGGAAAACACTATGAAGAAAGTACACTCACAAGGTGTATTTATATCTCATTACCTAGCTTTGAATTTCTTTGACTGTTTACATAACGTTTACTTCTGTGGCTACTGTTGTGCTTTTCCATAACAGCAATATCAATTACGTGAGTTTGAGGTAATAAATTCTAGAATATATTATAGGTTTCCCTATACCCAGACTTTTAAAATTAAAAATTACCAGAAATGAGTTAGTGTTCTGTTACTTACCTTTACTTTTAGAATATTTCAGTGAATATTTCATTGAATATTTCATCTTTAATCTAAATAAACTTGCTGACCCACAGTTTATTATATGAATAAACAGTGTTCTGAATTGCAGTGTTTGTAAAGTCTTAATTTCTTGAATACTCACTTACTGGCTGTAGCGGATCAACTTGAAATGCCTAAGCAGTAGTGTGTGTCTGTGTTTATGTACAAATACACTATTTTGAAAAAGATATGTATGCGTATGGACACTTTGAAAATATGAACTATTCAGTTTATATACAGATTATATTCAGTATATATAAAATATTCAGTGCATATACAGTAAAAAATATCCATACGTTGGATTTTTTTTAACAAATTTATTTCCATAAGCAGTTCTCTCAGTAAACAGAAGCTGAGACCTCAAGTCTGAGTGTTGCCTTTATTAACTTTTAGGTGTTTCCTTAATTACTGTGCTTTCAGTTTCTCACTTTGAAAAGCTATTAGAATTCTGAAAGAAAGCTTCATGGAGAGGGCTGGTCTTTCATCTCCTATCACATCCTTATTTTAGATTTCTTAAGCTTTCTTTGTAATATTTTAGCTGCACTTGACATCTCCTTTTGACTAAAGGAGGAAGATTCACCAGTCACTGTGGTGTCATGACAACCCAAGACAAGTGGGCCAGAAGACTCTGTAATCTTTGCTAACTTGCTAATTCAGAGACCACTTGTGATGATAACTCAGAATGTATCTCATTTATTGCAAAGTACTTGAACAAACCTTCTGGAAAAATAATAGATGAGACAGAGAAAAATTAAGACATTGGGAAGCTTATGGCATACTAAGATGAAGGTACCTGCGCTTACACAGTGCACTTTTCAGACCTGTTAAGACAATGTTCTTTTATTTGGAATGCAGTAAAATTAAATAATGCTGTGACAAAGGGTAAGTTCTTGCAGCTCACATCCAGATAGTTTCTCAGAGTTCCAGAACTGTCAGGTAAGTAATATTTCTTCCATATATTTTTGTAGTTCTCAGTGGAAACCAGTCAAAGATATTCAATGTCATATTCATAGGCATGGGGTCGTTGTGTGATGTAGGAGGGTCCACATACAAATAGCAAAAATACCATTTTGAATCAGTATTTTTTCCTTAATGTTTTTCTGCACAGACCTCTCCAAAGTATCACTGCTTGTTCTCAACAAGTAACTCTCTTGTCAAAAAATAGTCTCTTTCCAGTATGATGCTAGTGAGTTGCAGGTAATCAGTGTCAGGCTTTAGGTGATGCATCTATTTTTTATCACAGAATCACAGAATATGCAGAGTTGGAAGGTACCCACAAGGATTATTGAGTCCAGCTCCTGGCCCTGCACGGCACCATCCCCAAGAGTCACACCCTATGTCTGAGAACATTGTCCAAATGCTTCTTGAACTCTGTCAGGCTGGTGCTGTGACCACTGCCCTGGGGAGCTGTTCCAGTGCCCAGCCATCCTCTTTCCTTAATATCCAACGTAAATTTTCCAACTGACACAACTCCAGGCCGTTCCCTTGGAGCCTGTCACTGGTCACCAGAGAGACAAGATCAGTGCCTGCCCCTCCTCTTCTCCTCACAAGGAAGTTGCAGTCTGCTATTAGGTCTGTCATCAGTCTTCTCTTCTCCAGGCAGAATAGGCCAAGTGACTTCAACCATTCCTCATATGGCTTTCCCTCAAGGCTCTTCACCATCCTTGTTATCCTCCTTTTGATGCTGTCCAATAGCTTTATATCCTTTGAAGTAGTGTGGCACCCAGAACTGCCCCCAGCACTGGAGGTGAGGCCGCCCCAGCTCAGAGCAGAGCGGGACAATCCCCTCCCTTGCCCGGCTGGCGATGCTGTGCCTGATGCCCCCCAGGACAGGGCTGGCCCTCCTGGCTGCCGGGGCACTGCTGGCTCATGTTCAACTTTCCATCAACCAGGATCCCCAGATCCCTTTCCATGGCACTGCTCTCCAGCGTCTCATTCCCCAGTCTGTCCATACACCCAGGGTTGCCCCATCCCAGGTGCAGAATCCAGCACTTCTCTTGTTGAACTTCATATGGTTGGTGATTGCCTAGATCCCTGAATTATCAAGGCCTTTCTGCAGGGCTTCCCTGCCCTCCGGGGAGTCAACAGCTCCTCCTAGTTTTTTGTTGTCTGTGAACTTGCTCAGTGTCCCTTCCAGTCCTGTGTCAGGTCATTTATGAAGATGCTGAAGAACACAGAGCCAAGGATGGGGCCCTGTGGAACCCCACCAGTGACAGGTCCCCAGTCTGGTGTCACCCCATTCACTGTAACCCTTTGTGCCTGAGCCATGAGCCAGTTGCTCACCCATCCCATGATGTGTTTATCCAGCTGTGGGCTGGACATTTTGTTCAGAAGGATCCTGTGAGAGACAGTGTTGAAAGCTTTACTGAAATCCAAAAAGATCACATCAGCTGGCTTCCCCTGAGCAACTGGTTGTTACCTTGTTATAAAAGGAAATTGAGGTTGATAAAGCAGCTTCTTTCATGAAGCCATACTAGCTGTGACCAAAGACTGTGTTGTTCTTCAGGTATTTTTCAATGTCCCCAGAATAACCTTCTCCATAACTTGTCCTTGGAGTGAGACTGACAAGCCTGTATTTTCCAGGGTCCTTCTTCTTGGTCTTCTTGAAAATCAGCTTCCAGTCAGCTGGGACTTGTCTGGGCTCCCAAAACTCACTGATCAAAAATCCTTAAGAGAGGCTTAGCAATGTCAGCAGCTCTTTGAGAAGTATCGGATGAATCCCATCAGGACATGTAGATTTGTAGGGGTCCAGCTGGAGCAACAGGTCTCTCACAATTGCAGGATTCTTTGGGAATTGATTGTTCTTGCAGTCATGATCCTCCAGCTCAGGGCACTGAGACCCCTTTGACCAATCATCTGTGTTGAAGACAGAGGCAAAGAATGCATTAAACATCTCTGCCTTGTCCATGTCCCTGTTTGTGAGATAACCATCCTCATCCTATAATGTGGCAGTGTTATTTTTAAATTACATGTTGCCATTAGTGTATTTGAAAAATCTCCTTTTATTTTCCCCCACAGTTCTGGTCAGCTGGTTTATAAATATCAGTTGTGGGTTTTGCAGTCTAATCTCATTGATGGTTTTCTGTTAAGCCTAGCTGTTCTGTGGTACTGATTTAGAGATAAAAAGTACTTGTTTTTCAGTTGATCATATTTAGATTGTGTTTTCTCATTGCTTTCATCAGATCAGCTGCATCTCCATAGATCTGACCATGACTCTCTTGGCAGACATGAGGGGAAACCTTCTACCATGTGTCTTGGGAGAAAAAAAAAGATTTTTGTTAACTTTTTAATACTTTTTCTGGCATGAAAATTGCTGCTAATAACTCTGCTGTGCAGATTGGTTGTGAAAAATCAGAGTAAACCAAAGCGTAATGGTGGGTCATGGTATGGTATTGAAATGGCTAGGAGGAAAAGGTGGTGAGTCTCCATGTAAAGCACCATAAATGTCAAGGCATTCTAAGCAAAAAATATAAAGATTCTTCTGTTAGTATTTTTCCTGATTGCTGGAGATATTTAAGTGTATATCAGACTACAGACATTAGCAAGCACATAGGTAGAATCTGAATCTGCAGAGCCTGATGTAATTGACGTTTACTATGAGCTAATTACCCAGGAGATTACTGGTTGTATGGATGAAGACTTCTGGTTTGTAAGGTGGCTACCTAACACTGCTCTCAAACAGCACCTACTTAACGGCTTGTTTATCCATATCCTGCTTACTGCATAACAACTTCCCGATTCCTGTATAATGAAAATGAGAGTCCTGGCTGAGAATTTTAGTAATAGACTTCTTCTGTGGAAAATTGGAGCCCTCTGCTGTCTGTAGAGGGCATTGTTTAAGGTGAAGTGTGTGGTTTTTCTGTCTTGTCTTCTATCCTCAAAAATTCTCAGTTGTTTGTTGTTAGTAGGGTATTTGTTAACCACATGGAAGAAAAATTATTTTGGTCTAGATGTTTCTAGAAAAAACTTAATTATTAGTACATATACTAAAAGGCATTTATCCAGACTTCAGCATTAACTGTTACTCAGAAGTTTATATTACCTGGGCAGCTTGAGAATCAGGAAAAGAGCTGGAGAAACAGCCATCTCCAAGTGTGCAACATTTAAAAATCTCATTCTATAAATGCATCCATTTCACTTCCTCTCCTCAGTTCATAGTTAGCTCCCATTACTAGTTATCTTCTGAATAATTTTTAAAAATCCCACTCATTTTACACAGTTCAGCTCTGAATATGACTCAAAGGAAAGAGCATGCCAGGGTCCTAGTTTCCTAGTTCTTCCTCGTTTTCTGTCTTAATAGATATAAAGAAATACTTGCTAATACACTAAAAAACCCCCAACCAATCAACCAAAAACCACCCCCAAACAAACCACCAAACCAAACCAAGCCCTTACAAACCTGTGAAAAACGTCTTAGTCATGCTTTTTTGCATTTTCTGTCTGGTAGGTTTTCCAGATCGGATCAAGCTTTGTAAGCCAGTCAAGATATTTTTCCTCTAATACTTCTCCGCCACTTCTGCAGGACACATTGAGCCATTGTCTGCTGCCCAGTTGCTCCAGTTGTGCCCAGTTATGTGCTATGTTTTGAAATCTTTAACAGCTGTAGCTGCATGGAACTAAACAAATAATCATATGTCAGTTTGGGAGAAAATAGGCTGTAATCCAGGCAGCTCTTCCTTAGTGGCAATGAGCTGTTCAGGAGTGGGAAGAAAGAAACACGTAAAACACTTAATTTGCTGCTGAAGTCAAAAGATACACACTAATTAGTTCAGTTTGTAAAGTTCCCCAGCATTTTCATTGCTGTCTAGTTGCTCATGTCTTCTACACATATACAATCACACCCAGTGCAAATAAGACAGCATTTACATGTAGGTTGAACCAAATGATTATAAATGAATTGACGGCTGTCTCCTGGGATTGGACATAAAGGTCTTGTAAACTGAAAATTTTATAAACAAACAGCTGTTGGGAAAATACCATTATGCTGTAATAGCTGCTATTAAAATCCATTAGCAATCTTGATGGCCTGTTTGAATTTGATGCATCATTTGCTCTGACAGCCTTTCTTACTAAAGAATTTTGTAAAATATATGTAGATTATGAAAGACAGTAGTAATAGTCTAAGAGATTAACACTGAATACACATTTTGCTTCCATGTGCCAATCAAGCTTTGAAGAATGCTGTGTATCCTTGAGTTTAAATGTCAGCAGAGAAACAAGAGCACGTTAACCTGAACAGCTGCAAAGCTTTCTCCATCACTGTGGGAGAAATACACAGCTCTGCAGAGATGAAGTATTTCCAGGTTAGAAAACATGTTTCAGGCTGCAAAATAAATCTCCAGTGTTTTCTAAGGGTTTGTGTGCTCTCCTAATTGATGCCAAACTGTCATTCTCCTGTTCACACATCCATATACCGCAGTGGATACCAGCTGCCATAGGGGTAGGTATGGCCTGTAGATCATGCTGCTACGCAAATTAGTCAGACTTCTAATGAGATTTTGAAAAATCTGTATGCCAAGAACTATCTGAAAAGTCTCCTTTTTTAAGAACAGTTCAAGTGTCAGTGATACAGCTAAACTGTCCCTTCAGAACCAGGTGTGAGAGCACACGGAGTGACCTGTCTGTGTCTGTAGACAGAGGCAGATGCACTTAGCTTGTTCTTGGATGCTGCAAGGGCACCATCTGGTGGGTGAAAAATAAAGATTAAATCAGATTTAAGCGTCTTTTAATCAAGACTTCTTGTCTGCTCCCTTCGTTGGTAATGCTCATACTCAGATGACATAATATTTGTAATTGTACATATTTAGTTTCCTATTTCTTCCTCTGCCTTGTATTTTTCAATGTTTTATTCAATGCACTCTACATAACAGAGAATTCTCTCTACATATTATTAGGGTATAAACTCATGTGCCCAATTTATGGGTACCCTCTTTTTGTCTCTCTCCTTATATTTGTTCTCAATTTCTTTGCCATATCCTGTCTTCCCTGATACCTGTGAGAAAATGTTTGCTAAAAGGTCTGGCAAAGAATTCTATGTCTTGTACTATTTCCTCTCATTACTCCCTCTCTTCTTCCTGGTGAATGTACAGTGGTGAAGGTAAACCACACATTACAAGTCAGAATGTTGTTCTGCTGAAGAGTAGGGCAGAACTATGGTCAGTTCCTTCTGTGTGAGGGAGAAATAGCAGGAGTTTTGGTTCACTGTACAGAGAGGTAAGTCAGTGCCTTTTATGTTCTTTTAGCTCTGGACTATTGTGTCTCATTACCTCTTGCAATTTGGATGTTTAAAGTTATGTTTGTTAAGGATTATGATACAAGTATATTCACTGAAGGAGCCGTAGGTCTGTGTTACTGCTGTTTATGTAGTAGATGCACTATTTAACGTGCACATTGTTAAAAGAGCCTTTACTACTTAGCATCTACTACATGGTTCTGATAATATGCATTCCACTATATGCATCTCTCTAGCACTCAGCAATAGATGGTCTTTCAAAGCACAGTGTAGCAGAGGTAAAGCCCTTGTGTTTTTCCATACGGATTTTTTAAGTGTTTTGAAAGAAGACTTGCTACTTGGAGCCTGGCTTTTTCATTTACATGTTAATATTTTTAACGATATTTTCAGAAAATAAATGAGGCCCTGAGTTAGAAGACATCAGTTTCACAGAGTTTGAAGTGAGAGGGTTCTAAAAATGAGCCAGCAGTATGGAAGGCCTTAGATACGGCCTGATTAGTCAGGTTTGTGTTTTACTTCCATGGATTAGTTCAGTTCCATGAGTTCAGTAAGATTTGAATGCATTTTAAGCACATTTTACCTGAAGTATATTACCAGTTTGGCCACCCTATCTTTACTTCATTTCCTTCAATGTCCAGACAACACAAATTCAACATGATAAAGAATTTCGTTCAAAACCTTAATTTTGAAGCCTCAGATTAGCAACAGGCACCAATGAAGTCAATGGGAAGCAGTACAAAGTCTACTGAATAGGCTGCTTGCTTAGCTGGGTGAGATTTTGCTTTGAAGTTGCTGAGAAGTACTTGTTTCTTAGTGCGTTAGAGAGATGCTTCAGTCACAATGAATGACTGCAGTCATGAAGCAGAGAGTAAACAAATGTTTAGGCTTGACTCAAGATTTAGGTTCATGGAAGAAAGCTGTAATGGTGTAAGCAGAGCCAGTTGTGCTAGCTGGAGTCACTAGTGCACATGGTGGAATTGCCAGTGAGTTGGTAAAGCCCATTTGAGACTTGTGTTATGCTGCAGGGTCTGTACTGATATAGCTGAAGATTATAGAAACTAATTGACCTGCCTGCTGAACATATTGGAAAAAAATATTTTGCATGCCACTTTTCCTGTAACGTTAAATGTTAAATCACATTTTTGTTTAGTGACCCCAACAAAATCCCCATGTTATTGTTCTTTAGCAAAAAACCCTTTTTCCTTTTTGACATACTCCTACTCATAATTTCTGTTAAACTTTGAATATTTTGTTCAAGTATAAAGTAAAACTAGAACAGTATGAAATGTATTCCAGTTCTTTCGGGTGGTTGTTTAACTGCATTTGCATGCCAGTATCACCAAAGCAGTCCTGTGTCTCAGAGTGGTTAACTTCAGATTGATTTTAGGATCCTGTTTAGCTTTGCATCTCATTTTGCACGTTTATTTGTCTAGTGAGAGAGTGAAGGGCAACTTTCTGAAGGATACGTACAACCTGAAAAAAGCATGTACACTGGAGAACTTGGTCCTGTAGGTCCAAAAGCAACCTTAAAGAAAACTTGTATTTGGTTCTCAGGAAACAGAACCATCTCAATGGTAGAAGTTGCTCTCTTAATTACTGTAAAACAGAGACAAGGGTGCCACAGCTAACTTCAGCCTGGTGTAACCAAGTGTGAGTCCCCTGGCAGGCATCTGCAAAGAACTTTGTTTTATCCTGTTTTTGCTTGTGTTGGTAATGACTCTTGTTCTCTCTTCTGAAGGAACTGACTGTTTAACAAACGAGTTGCTAAAGGCGTTTTGTTTGCACAACTGTAAGTGCTTATTAGAAAAATCCATAGGAAACTTAAGTGAATTACAAAAAACTGAATTGCTACTCTTATTTGTCTGGGATTTTTTTGGTGGCAAAGTTCAGCGTACAGCATTTGACCATCTCTGTCCAATTTCTAGTTCCCAGTTCAGTCTCACTGCAGATGAGATTGAAGTCAGTTGCGTTGGTAATACATTGATCCTTGTTTGTTCGTGTATTTTGGAGGAAGATGTTCAGCTTCCCACAGCAGAGAGATAAACGGAATGAATAGAAAATTAATTCTCTTTTGTCTTCAGTTGTATTCTAGGTGACAGTTGCTCAATATTGACAAGGCACTATGGGTGGTCAAGCAAATTGCCAGTGATTTAGCATACAGTGCAGAAGTGATTTAATAAAAATAATTGAAAATGCATTTCTAAAATACTAACATACTTAGCAGGGAACTTTTACTTCCTGGAAGGACCTTTTGTTAAACTTGAGTGCCTAAGCAATACTGTGAATATCATCTGTGTATTGTAACTGATTGCGAGAATACTTATGTGTAGATTAGTGGCATGTGCCAAATCCTGTGAAGTCAGTAAGAGGATTTCCACTAACTTCTAGTTTGTGGAATTCTGAATTGGCCTATTTGTTCAGGCTTGCAAATTGAACATCTAAAAGTAATAATTACTGTTTGTATTTTCCTATATGAAGAGAACCTATTTAGAGTAGGGTTTTTCAAAAACGTGTATCTGTGGTGCTGAAAGGGAACATTTGTTGTGAACCAAAGGATGAAAGTATAAAAAGGAATGAAGTACAACTAGAGAGCATTGTGCCTCAGTGTGAAACTATATTTTGCAATTAGAGAGATTTGGGGTAATAGGAAGGAGAATGAGAAGTTGAAAGTGGGAACAAGAGTGTTCATGAAAAGTAATAGCAAAAGTAAAAAATTATGTAAGAATTTTCAGCACTGGAGGAAGAAAACTTGTAGGAGAAAACAGTATTTTGGAGTCAAGAGCATGAATGGAAGAAGTAGGTTTTTTGAGAAAGATGATTTACAGTCAGAAGACTGTAAGGAACCAAACAGCTGCTTTTAGAAGGGCAGAAGATGTAGCCAGATGAGAGAGAAAGCTTCACCAATTACTGGAATTTGGTGAAACAATCCAAAATGGACATCTTAACAACTTAGAATATATTAGAAGTGATAGAACTCAATCCTGCACAAATAGCTCTTTTTATTTATTATTAGCTGGTTATTTTAAATTTTCTATCAATTATCGTGCAACATCATTTTCTTGTCTATATATATGAAGTGAAATGGCTTTAATAATTAAGTAACTATGGTTTATTCCTGAAGTGACATTGTGAGTTGCATACATAAATTAGAAAAGTAAATCTGACAGGGGAAAAGGAGGTAAAAAGAATAAACTAAAATTAGCATTTAACTTTGAATGGCTGTGTTGCTTTGTGAGGAACACTCAGTTTGTAAGACTGTCTTCCCTAGCAGATTTTGTCATTTTGGCTTTGTTTTTTTATTGATGAACTAATAATTTCACATTAAATACCATTCACATCTAGAAGCAATTAGTAATGGGAGATAATGTCATCTCATGAAAATATTTTCACAATTTCTTCTCCTCCTTTTGAATTTTTTTACCTGAAAGTTTTTGAGTTCCCTCCAAAAGATTTTTGCTGTTTCTACAGTAATAAGTGTTAAAAGTGTTGATCTTCTGTTATTAATTGCATGTCACACTGACTGATTTGTTTAGAATGCCAGAGTGAAGGAGGTACTGCAGGTTTCCTTCTACCTTCTATACACAAATGACCTCTCAGCACAGGGGTATAAAGAAACTGGGTTGCTGTCAGAGACAGTGGTGCAAGGGAACTTTCCTAGACCATATTCCACCAACATCAGGTGGAAACATTTTCTGGCTCTTCTCTTTGGGTCGCAACAGGACGTCTGGCAGCATTTTTTCTCTATTTTACCGAAGAAGGGACATGCCTCAATTCCATTGTATTATAAAAGAAGGAAAAACCCCCAACCTTTCCCCCTCAAAAACAGACCTCAGGACTAATGCAGCTGTATTATTTCTAAATATACTGTTGGCTGAAGACTGAGAGTTTATTATTAGCTTGAGTGAAAATAATTTTCAAAGATTAGGAGAAAGTTATTTCCTGTTATGGAACATAGGATATGTGTAATATCTGTAACATAGAAGGTATCAATGAATATATAATTTTTTGGACTGTCTGCCTGTGATGGCATCCATTTATAATACTTCTAACTTCTTGCTCTTGAAAGTGTTTTTAATGGTACATCTAGTCATGCTGTCCCCAAACAAAAGAAATGTTCCTGAAGGTAGGAGAGAAAGCATTGTTTCATCTGTCTATAGTGGCAATATCTGAAAAGATCTTGCACTTCTTGCCAGACAAAACTCCATGTTAATGGAAAATGGCAATAGTATAATGTTGTTGATGTTATCACAAAGCAAGTCTCCATTTCCAATTTAAACTGCAAGCATTAAAAGTGCACTAAGAATAGCCTGCCATCCTACCTTGGGATTTTGAGGTTTTTTCTTTGATTATATTTTCATGAAGAATTAACATTTTGATACAACATTTGTTCATGGATTTGCAGTGGTTAAATCAATAGTTAATGAGGTTCGTCACATAATTTGAGCTTGTAGTTTGTTTATGCTAGACCAACTTTATCCATACTCCAAACAAATTATCTCTTATAATCACCAGCCTGAAGATAAATCTCTAAATGTTTTTCTGATGATAGTGCTGTGGTTGGCAGGTGTTAGAAGTGCCTCCCAGGGACAAAGATTGAAGATGGGCTTGTTCTCACAAATCCTTCAGGCGAGGTTGTTTAGCTTTCTATCCTGTCATCTGCAGACGAGCCTTGTATGGTGCCCTGCTAATGAAATCTAATAGGCAAAGGTCATATATCTTTATGAAGAAAAATGCAAAGCTGGTGAGTGATGAATGTGCTTCATGGGGTTCAATGGACGATGCTTAGCAATAAAATCCATGTTTAAACAGTGCTTCAAATGGCTTGGCATATCTCTGTCTTTTGTGCCTTAACTACTTTCTATAACAATTCTCATTACTAGTGATAGGAATAGATAAATACAAAAACAGTTGAATATGCATGCAAATTTGTTTGTGTAATTAAAGAAATAGGTGGAGGTAATTAGTTTTCAGTATTCATAGCATAATGAGTGAGGTGGCTCACATAATAGTACACAGCAGTATTGTATTTAAATTTGAAAGCTCTATCGAGTAGCAATAGAAGCATACTAGCTAGCATGAAGGTGTGAAGATTTAGGTAGAATCTAACATCAGTTATAAATCAAAAATGCCTTTGTCAAATGTCAAAATATAATATTAAAAAATGTGGGGCAGCACAAACAAAACATGCTGGTATAAGATTGCAGATAGAACTACTAAATAATGCAAGTCAGTGTCTTTAAGAAATTGCTAATCTGAAGTTAGAAGGAATCAGATAAACCAGATATTGTTGAATCACTGCTGTTTTTTAAGAAGTTACCAGTTCATTTGCTATAGTTAGACTGCTGAGCTAAGAGACAGTTCAATAAATCAGCTCAGGCTTGATGGATTTTACAAACCATTGCAATGAGCGCGTGGAAGAGGAAAGAAATCTCTTAGTATTCCCTCTCTGACAAAAGGATATGCAAAGAGCCTGAATGGATGAATGGTTGATTAATTTTGCCAGAAATTTTCTTGACAGCCAGAAATGTGTTTTTGCATTATCATGTTTGCATGGGGATTATTTTGGAAGGTATAAATTATTATGTATAACCTTACACCTGAGACTTAACTGGCTAAAAGAGACAGCTCCTGGTCAGTATATGTATGGTTGTGATGTTTCTTACATTTTAATTCATCACTCTGTCAATTCAGCTTTTTGCTTGTTATCACTTGCTAATCAGTCAACAGTGAAATCAAATATTGTATGTGACTAAATGAACCTTGTAACTGAAGTGATAGGTTGTGTCTCTTTCAGTATTTTTTAATTGATTTACAAGCTATGGAAAAATCAGATGGAAGTTCTTAACCTGGAATCCGAAAACAGAATAATATAAAGGAGAATAAAAAAGTGTATTGTAGGCTATGTTCACAAGGCCTATTGATTAATAAAAAATAGTGTTTCTTTTTCTCCTATAAATTTTTGAGGTAAATAACTATTAGATTGTATAAACTATGCTGTACTTTAGTATGGAGATATTTATTTTAATTTTGTGTATATTTTCTATGGGGGATCTTTGCTTGTAAATATGGTGCATAAGCAGTTGCCTTTACTTTTAGGCTTTGTATAGCTATGGTTTCAAAATAAAAGACTTGCCTCTCCATGTACTTTTGTCCAAAAAAATATGTTCATATTTATTTCAACCTTTAAAATTATCTGGAGGGAGTACATTTCAACATACTACATTTCTCTGTACTTCTCTACTTGGAGCAAAAGTCATACTGCTATGATTGCAAGTTTTCTAGTTGGTCCCTTTAATCATTTTACAGAGGCGAGTTTTAAAGACACATTTGAAAAAGGAGGTGTCATTTAAGCCTTTAAACTTGAAAATTACATCTATATATTTTAATGTATTTTTCATTTTTAACAACTCCGAACTACTTACGCTTCAACTACCAGAAATGCTCAAAATTGGGCAGCTTTATCTTTATCAGTCATGGTTTTTCTATTACAGAAAACATCCACTAACAATGAGACATTGTACTGACTGATTCCTGTACTGCTGCAAAACTTTTTTCTTTTAGATATTGAGGTCACAGCAATCCAATATTATTATTAGATAAACAGGAGGGGGGTGCAGACCATTACCTCTGTTTGTTAATGTCTTTAGGCTGTGCACTCGATGTGTATGTTGTGCAGTAGTGGCAGTGCCTTAACAGGGCTTCATCTCCAGCCCTTCTAATCTGCTGCATTCTTTGAGTACATGTGCACAAACCCCACTGACCAGGAAGCATTTTTGACTCTTGTATTTCAGAGTTATTTACACACCTCAGCATTCTTGGGGGGCTGCCTTGCTTATGGATAAGAATTTGTGTTCCTTAGGTGGGTGACAGTGATAGACACTGAAGGCAGGTATTCCAGCTCTAGGAAGAATGTTGTAAGCCAAATGGGCCATGATGATATCCTTATGTTATATGTCTGTCATAATGTCTTTCAGGATACATGAAGATGCTGTACCCCAGCTGCTAAATTCAGAGCTGTCTCAGCTGGTTCTATAAATGGGGAATAATGAAACTGCAGTGTGGCAGTATACCTGAGCAAAACTTTTCTACCTCAAGTTTCATGAATGAATTGAAACTTCACAGTCTTGCCCAGAAATCATGTGCTGTGCTAAATACACGCAAAACATGTAAATCTTTATAAGTTCTACTTAAACATGGATTAAAATGAACAAGCCTTAATTCGAATATACAGAATTTGTATCTGTATCAAATGCAAGTAAAACCTGTTTAGCTATCATCTGAATTCATGAAGAATGGATCATTGTTAGGACACTGCGATAAAATGCACCAATGCTGTAGAAAAGGCACTCTTTCCATTATGAACCTGTCTAAACGTGTTCATTGAACAAAGCATGCTAATTTTATCTTTTTTATTGAAGAGGAATCTTTTTTTTTTTTTTGTGTTACTCTGCATTTAATGAAAATTATAATAGACTGTAGAACACATCCATCGTCAGTACTAGGGAGTGTGAGTGCTAAACAGGCACTCATTGCATTATTCTGATGAGCATTCCACAATGCTATAGTATTTCCAGTTCAAATTCTTTCCAGCTTAAGTTTGGAATGCCTAAAGTAAAATGTGTGACTGGGGTTGTCACAGAGCAAGATAACAAAGCTCAAAGATGCCCATTCTCCTACTCTTTAGTTTGGGGCCTAATACTTTTTCTCTTTGGAAACCATAGATGTAAAGAAAGCAGAATTGCTGCTATTTTTGTTCTTTCCAGAAGACTGATAAATATCAGTGCAGAAGAGCTGCTATTTGGTACATCAAAATGCACAACAGAAAACTGCAGTCTTTCCTTACAGAAAAGATAGTGATTTTTAATAGAGCATTTTCACTAGTGGTGTTGATAGAAAAAAAAGAGGTAAAACAACAGATACACTTGTTCGTGTTTCTGGAGTCTTGTAAACATCATACTATTTATATGATTCTTTCAGTTTTTAGTGACCTTTACCTGAAAACTTTTTATAGAAAATTGAGTATTTTTCTTCACTCTTTTGCCTTGCTTTTTAATTTATTTTTTTTTAATAAAGGAGGGCGCTTCTAGTAATTAGCTGCATTTACAACAAATGGCACACAGACTGTTAGCTCTGCATGTGTGCTATATCATTGGTGTTTACCCTATTATATTGCAATTTAAGTATGTCATAAAGTTTTATCAGTGATCACATAGAAATAAACTGGAATGCAGAAGTACCGACCATGAAATATTAAGAGAATGCAGTATGTAGTAGTACGTATTACTTCTGTATTGTGATAATTGCATCAGTTGTGAACATTGTAATGGGATACGATATTCCTCATTTATATTTTGTGACGGTTGGGTATTTTTAGCAAATGAGTTGTCAGCAGAAAGGCTTCATTAGACCCATCAGGGTATCTGCCCATGAATAACGAATCCCAAACTGTACTGACAGTTTCCTTGAGCCAAAATGATGGAGCACCTCTGACAAAAGCCATATTGTGCTCCCCATGCGAGAAGTGTGAAGAACAAAAGAGACAGTTTGTTCTTAATTTGGTCAGGTTAATATTGACACAGTTAGCTTAGAAGAGTCAGAAGTGTGTATAATGTACATTTGCAGTGATCACTTGGGTAATTGGCTGTTGATTTCATGAATCAGTGTTGCAAGATATAGAGAAGTTACAGATTCTCTTCAGATATTTCTTGGATATTTTGACTCTTTTAAAGGATCATCCATGTTTGTAGTTACATTATCTGTTAAACTTAAAAAGAGATTCTTGAGAATCAAGAAAGAAAATAGAGTTTCAGAGAAAGAAATTTCACAGCAATATACAACTTACATAAAATGGTATTTCTCAACAAAAATACATAATAACTAAACAGGTCGTGTTCAAAAATCCTTCAAAAGTCTTGGATTTCTTCAACCTTCTCATTCTGCTTACCTAACTGATTCAAAAAATATTTGTAAATTTTATAATGTTCATCATATTGCTATGTTACATCAGAAGCTATTTATATGCATTAGACAAAATCACCATTTTATTACATGTTATGACACTAAATTACTCTAGTAGTTATATTGCTGTTCACTGTGCAAAATATATGTACTACTAGATTCTAATTCTTTCAAGTACACACATTTCAAATATGCTAACAATTTGTTTGTTTATAAGTTACTTAGAGGGCATTATAACAACTAATAATGTTTACATATGCCGTTTACCTGCTGTAAACTACAGAAATATTAGTTAATACTTAAGCCAGCACATGCTAGGAAAAGGAGTGCATAAAAATGACCAGTTAACTGACCTTTGTCATCGTTTAGCTGTGTCAATATATTTCCTCCTATACTAATTCATCAACAACATATTTTAAATGGTTGTAATTAATTTGGGATGTGCCAGCTGAACTGTTCAAATTATTTGCATTTTTCCATTTCTAAAGGAAATTTTTTTCTTTTCTGTAAGTATTTATAATATGTGCAATGTAATGTTTGTTCATTTAGGTTAGCAAATTTGTGGGCAAGTCCATATATCTACCATGTCTTTCAATATATGGTCTTTGGTAGTTTTTAAGACTTTTTTGCAACTTTCATTATTTACTTGAATGTTTGAATGCTTGTGAAGGGAGTATCTGAATTTTGTTGCTGGTACTAGTTTAAAAGAATAAACTTTAGGGATGTTTAGGGGAGTTATCAGGGATTTTCAGATGATTTTGAATCTGCTATAGTTCAATTTTTTTTATTTGAATAGATTTTAATTATTCCAGCTACAGTTAGGAATGGGATAACTGAGGTGACTCTTTCATGCTCAAGGACATTTTGGTAGTGTTTCTAATCTACCCAGTACTTGTGCCTCCAGAAGATTTTACTGGTTGGGACATTCAAAGCTTATTCAGAATAATTCTTCAACATAACCCCCATTCAGATTTCACATCTGAGTGTCCACAAATAAACTGGCAGCTGACTGTGCATTAATCTGTGTGAATTTCACATAAACCTAATTTTTAGGTGCTTTGAAAACATCAAAGGGGAACTTTATCCCTAGTTGCAGAAAGGAATCTACTTCCAAAGCATTTGACAAACAGATTTTTTTTTTGTTTTAGGTTTAACTTACAGGGAGGGAGATGCATTTTGTGGGCACATTTGAGTAGATTAATAAATTGTATTTATATATTTGTAACCAAAACAGTAGTTTATTAGGTAGCAGACAGATGCAGGGGAATAACATGCCAATCTGCACATACCGTTGTGCTGTGTTTGTGATGAACTGCTGTTTATTCAAGGCCAGTGTAGCTTGGCAGCATCAAAAGAACTCTTGGCTAGAAGATGACAAAAAATTATTTTAATACAAACAGCAGAAACATAAAGAAGAATATCAAATTTGTCTTTGTTCACCAGTAGTTACCAGAAGTGAGGGCTATTGAGAAAGGTGGATGTATGGCTTATGTTTCAAGTTCTGCATAACTGGGCTAGTCCAAGCATTAGTGAGAATAGGAAACATAAAGTTTACCTCCTGTGTATTTGGTGTGGGGTGTATGTGAAACTAGGCAATTTTTTTGATACAAGGAGTATAAAAAAACTTTGCCTCAGTCCTTACTTTTTTTGTGTGTGTGTCTGCATGTCTGTTTATTTTTTTTAAGATTTGCACAATTCAAAGAGCAGGAACAAGGGAATCTATAGGAACAATCCGTGGTAATTGTGTGTTGCAATAGGGTAACATCATTATGGACACGTATAAAGGGCTGCAAAATTAAGTTAGCTTGTGGATTTCCTTTTGAGTGCTGAATTTAGCATATCAATACTCTTATTTTAACATCTGGTTTTTTTAGATGAAATATTGGCATGACAAATTTCATGAAGTATTTTTCTAACAAAAAACCCATGATTTATTCAAGAAATAGCAATAGACCAGTATCACAGAATTACAGAATTGTTAAGGTTGGAGAGGATCTCTGGAGATCATCCAGTCCAACCGCCCTGCCAAGGCAGGGTCACCAAGAGCAGGTGGCACAGAAACACGTCCAGGTGGGTTTTGAATATCTCCAGAGAGGGAGAATCCACAACCTTTCTGGGCAGCTGTTCCAGTGCTCTGCTGCACTCAATGCTAAAGGATTTATTCCTCTTGTTGAGGTGAAAATTCTTGTGT
>WEKY01042426.1:0-26090 GCA_013390045.1 Picathartes gymnocephalus | reverse complement strand
TTTCTCTCTCTCTCTCCTCTCCCCCCTCCATTTACTATCAAATACTATCGAATAAACCCCATACTATTGTCACTGGCATAAGGTCTCATTTGCACCTTAATTCGGGCAGGGGCATTTCTAAGAACCTTAGTAATTGGATCATGACATACCTGGATAATTCATCCTGGCCTTCTACAATGGAGAGACTGCATCAATTGAGAAGGTAAGAGGTACAGATGACATCTACCTGGATTTCTGTATGGCATTTGCTATGATTTTGACTATAACTTATAATGACTGGCAGGAGTGATGGGCAATGGCTTTAAACTGAGGGATGAGGAATTAGATTGCACATGAGGAAAATATTTTTTATGGTGAGGGTGATGAAGCACTGGAACAGGTATACCAGAGAAACTGTGGATGCCCCATCATTCATAGTTTTCAAGATCAGGTTGGATGGGGCTTTGAGCAATGTGACCTAGTGAAAGATAACTGTGCTCATAGCAGGAGATGGGACTGGATGATCTTTGGAGGTCCCTTCCAACCCAAAATATTCTAGGATGCTGTGATTCTACACTTCTATGTTTGGGCTTCTGCTGATTTCCACATGAAGAAATCTGTAAATTCAAGCATAATATTAAGGATGTGAGAATATACTTCTTAAAGCTTTTTAAAGTTTTAAGAACTATAAAGGAGACACTGAAGGAACATGTTGGCTTTTTGCATTTAATAATTTCTGTTTCAGTAGTGGTCTTTTTCAGTCATTTCAGATTTAGTCTTATCCTGATGTAAGGCTGAATCTTGTCCTGGTGGATAAGTGCGTGCTGCTGCTTTTTTTTGTCTCAACATTTCTTGAGCTTTGTCATTGCTGATTCTGATTTCTTTTCTCATCATTATTTTCATTTCAGCCAGAAGGGTGAAAACATAATCTCCATATAGGCTGCCAAAAGTGCCTTTTCATCAATTGAGATGGTGCCAACTAACAAAGAAATGAGGAATTATTTCCCCTCTAGGGGAGAAAGCTTGTTTTTCCTCTTTTAAGATACATTCATCACTAAAAATCCTAAGGTCACTTTTGTATCTTTGTCCAGCCTAATGACACACAGTTGCAGCCTGTGGCTCAGAGAAGGGGTTTTGTCAGGTTTCTGTCCCACCTGCCTTCATCATTTTCCAGATCTTATGCAAGTCAGTTCAGCTTCTTTTACTTTAATTTCAGTAGACTCCTTATCCTAACTCGGGTGTTTGCTTATAATAAAATCGTAGAATGTCTTGGGTTGGAAGGGCCTTTAAAGACCCTTTAGTTCCAACTACCCCGGCCCTATCATGACTGATAATGAAAATACTAGCCAGAGCATGCATGTGAGCAGAAAATGTAGTAAAATTACTGTCATCTTCTGTAAAGAATCTGTAAGATTATTTTCCCCAGCAGGCCTCCAGTGCTCTCCTCAAAGCTCAGCTATTTCTTGCACATCATTCCCCATGTCTTGCATATTGTTACCTGTTAACTCTCACAGCATTATCTTCCAATTTCTTGCTCTGTTACTTGCAATATCCAGATATATCTAATGTTATGTCTAGAAGTTTCTCATGGTCTGTTCTCTTAGCTAAAATTTACATCAAGGCTCTAGTCATCTGTTTGCATAACATAGCAAAGGGCATAGCTACATATAATGTGATTGACTTTCATTTAATAAAACAAACAAATAATAAAATATAACAACAAAAAGCCTAGAAAAAAAGCAATTACTTTGAAGTTTCATGATTATATCATTAGCCTTAAAAATACAGCATATGTTACATTAGAGAATGGGTGAAAATTACTGTTTAGAACAGTGGGTAATTCACATCTATTTCTATCTCCTATATTCAGCCTTATAGCAACTCATTTATTGAATAAGAGTGCTTTAAGAACTTATCTATAACATTTGCTTCATTTCTGAATAGCCTTTCTTATTGTTAACAATAGAGCTTAAAAAAATCTTCCACTTACACTCCAGACTCAGCAGCTAGTGGAAAGAGGAATTTTATCACAAAAAAGGAGAAGGGAGAGTTTTGACTTCGTTCACCAAGTTTGCTTATTTGGAAGCTAAGTCCAAAAGAGAAAAGTCCTTACTGCCTCTTTGTAAAAACAAGCACACTAGAGGAATGGAAATAAAAGATTTGTGATAGAACAGGAATTTTGCAAGATACAAGAAATGTAAGATAACAAAGAGAAAATAAACAAAATTGGGTAAAAGCCAGAGAGGTAATAGAGATAAGTATGGATTAAAAAGAAGAGAAATATGCATAAAAGAATCAGCTGAGAAGAATAACATTCAGAGATAGGGAATAAGAAAATGTTGCAGGGCAGAAAATATCATTTTCTGAATGTCAGTTCATGAATTGCGCCAGTGAATTTTCAGAAAATTGCCCAGGTTTAAAAGCATGATTTAGGCCTGTGGAATATTTTCACAGAGAAGAAATATATATAAGAAAGAAAATTGGGGAAATATAGAAGGGAATAGAATGAAAAATTGAATATCTGACACAAACTTAGAATGTAAAAGTAAGATAAATTATATACATATATATAGTTTTAACAATATAAGAAATCAAGAACAAACACAAGTGATAGAGAAATTGAGGAAATGAATGAAAAAATAAAATGGGGGAAAAAAAGAGAAAGTAGACTTCAACTACTTAAAACTTTTAAATTATTTTAAGTATTTACAAGTATGTTAAAATTGGTTACTGTGCACCTTGTTTTTCTTCAAAAATCCCCTCATGATTTCAAACATCCACTCCACTGTATAGTTTTTCTAGTAATAAAAATAAATAGCAAACTGTTTTAACTGTTTAAACTGAGGAGTCATTTTTAGAGCTAGTTAGGAGAAATTTTAATCAGAAAGCCGTTTTATATTGGGAAAGCAATACCATCAAAATAATGCATTTAGGGTTTTGAACGCATTTGGAACAAGGCTGTTTGAGTTTCATTTTGTTTTTGCTGTTAATTTGTGGGGTTTTGTTTCTTATTTTATTGAGTCTTTATGAAAACTGACAGAAATGTTTTTGCTTTAACTTATATCCACATGTTGTTCAAATCTTGTCCTTAAAATCTTGTATTTTCTACTTTCTTTTGCATTGCTTTGAATCATTATTAACTTAATTCAGATAAATATGCTCAAAATGACAAATTTATTGTATTACTTTCTGTTCCCAAAGCAGAGCAATCAAAACCTTGATATATTTAAAACTGTATAAAAGGTGTTTACCAAACATCTCTACTGGGTATCTCCCCTTTTCTCAAAATAACTTTTTTCCCTAAGATTTCATAAAAGAAGTGAACCTAGAGAGTGATGCAATGTATTGATTAGAACAAGCTTTCTGGGTTTTTTTATGGATGGCTCTTTTGGAAATGCTGACATCCAATAAAATTATATAGAGTAGCCTGTTGGGCACAACTCCCTCATCTTGAACAGCTCTGAAAAAATGGGTATAGCACTAAAAGTACTTAGAAAAAAACCCCAGGGTATAATTAATAATATGCAACCTTAAGGATTTAAAAGTAATATCTCTGCTTTAGGATAGAAATGTTGATTTTCTTATTTCTTAAAGGAAACACTTTCTAAAGAGAGTTAATCCCATCTTGAGACAATCTGTAGAAGTGGCACAAATCAGATACTTCTAAAGGTTGTCAATAAGTTTATGTGAATTTACGGCAAAAATTTTCACTGTGTTTTTGTTCCTAATCCTTGTTCAGTGAGGAATTCAGATATGTTGGGGTTATTTTTCTCAACATACTATGAAACACTTCTGTTTTGAAAAGGTTTTTGCCACTTTCCCCCAAAGAAGAGAGTGATGAAATATTAGACTAATGCCAAAGAGCTTATAAAAGGAAGTTTTCATGAGGCCAAAATTTGCATCCTCACCTGAATCACAAGAGCCCCTCTCCCTGCAGACTTACAGTATTTTAAAAATGTAGGTGGTTCAAGATCTACAGAAATGCTTACTCTTCCTCTGTCTAAATTATGGCTTACTTTACTAATCACATTTTTACTCCTACTTAATTTAACACATGTAAGTGTAAATAAAGTCTGTTGGAAATGCAATATGTTTCTTATTCTAAAATCATGGAGGATGTCAAATCCACTTGGTGCAAAGTTGATGAAATTCTCAAAAGAGCAGTATTCACAGAGCTAAGGATGATTATCTAAGTTCCTCACCATTTCTTCCAGATATGTACCAGCAGTTCACAGGTGTTCACCAAAAGAGCAGCTGCTAATGAAATTGTGTGTGGTTTCACCGTGGCTTTCACTAAAAGGTTCTTGCCAAGTGCACCTGTATATCTGTTGGAGTAGTGACACATGCTGAATAATTTTTCGTCATATCTCATGCTTCCTGTGGCTATGTCTAGACAGAGAAAAACTACATTTGTTATTTTCAAGCCTGCCCCTTCATAAATAGAAACCTAAATGTACTTAGCTGGTCAGTCACTTAGGTGGAGGCAGTTTTACAGTTTGACAGCTAAAGGCAAGTTGTCAGCATCAAATATTTTCAGGGAAATCTATTGAAGATGCTACTCTCCCTTTCCAGACCATTGAGGAGAACTCCACAGGAGCTGTGAAAAAGCTGGTTTTCTACTATCAGCTAAAATTCTTTCTTGAACCACAGGGGCTAGAGCAGTATCAAAACAGTAGGATTCTGCTATAAATTGAAATTTCCATACAAATTCTGCCCAGAATACTCTGCAGGAGACAGTATAGTTTATATGGTATAATGCCCTAACTAACTAATGCTATTGGAATGTTTAAACTATGAATAGTGCGACCTGACACATCTCAAGTGACAAAAGGCAAATTAATGGTACGCTGATAGGGCATTTAAACTATCTATACTGGTGAAAAAATACCTGTGCTGGGAAAACTGTTATTAATTCCTAGAGGAACAGATCTCTCTGGAGAAAGGAAGCAAATGATCATGATTTTAACTTGAAAGTAGATGTTGTATGCAGTCTTAATTCATTTGTCTGAGTATCATGAATTACAAATTAAGCTATCTAGAAAGAGTGGAAACAGAATCTATACTCTCAGGAGAATTTATTTTGTTTGTTTGTTTGTTTTCACAAGGGATATGTTTGCACATCTAGATACATTAATCTCTAAAATAATAACAGTGAAATACTTTGTTCTTAGATTTTATGGTTCATTGTCATACGTGGGGAAGGAAGCAGATTTGCTTCAGGTTAGTAGTCAAAATAGAGGCCTGTTGCATTCAGGAAACTGAACACATCACAAACTAAGCAAGGCATAAACAGTGCTTACTTGCCCTGGACACTGAAATAAGCACATCGAATTAGAATGTCCAGCAGCAATGCATTGACATTTTGCAACATAGTTAAGCTTAAGTATTTAAATAACATAAAGTAAAAGAAGCAAAACAAAACTCGTGGTAGAATTGCTCAGAAGGAGAAATGGAAAATGTGCAAACAGTAAAACCTGCAAGATGGAAACAAGAGATGCAGAAGGACTAGGAAAGATGCCTGACAAATTCAGAACCATTCTTAGTCCCAAAAATAACCTGTGTTAGGAAGAAATAAGATTCCTCCATTCCTTTTAGTGAAGAAGCATAAAAATCAGTGATGAGAATGAAGAAAGTGTTTAATCACCTAATTTCTTTTTTTTTCATTATTTTTTTCCTCACCAAAGAACTCACATCTGGCTGATTTGCGCTTGTTGACTGTCATGGTTTAACCCCAGATGTCAACTCAGCCCCACGCAGCCACTCACTCTCTTCATCTGGGATGGGGAAGAGAATGGGAAGGGTAGAGGTGAGAACACTTGTGGGTTAAGATAAAGGAAGTTTAATAGGTAAAGCAAAAACCACACATATGTAAGCAAAGCAAAACAAAGAATTAATTCAGTCCTTCCAATTGTTCAGTAATCTCCAGGAAATCAGTGCTCTATCATATGTCCATAGCATCAGCAGGAGCTACACAACATCCACCCCAAGGTATTGTGTGCTCTTAGATGATGATGATGAAAGAAAATCTGCTTCAAACAGATAGTGATAAAAATTGGTAATTAGTGATGCCTATTGTCAACAATAGTCAATCAGTGCTGTTGTGAAGTCAAAACTGGACTGAATTATCAGTCCTCTAAATGTTTCTATCACAGTAAGCTCTAATTCCTTAACCGATACTTATGTCTGTATTCAGTTTCAATGCATGTCTTGATTCTAGGAGATGAACATCAATATTTGATTCTCCTGCCTTGGTCTTCTTTTATATTCAATTGAGAAAAATAGGCGTCCTTAGGGGAAATTCAGTCTGATCTATCCTAGTTAACTACCTAACTCTACAGATAAATTGTTCTATGGAGTGCATATCTCACTACACTGAATATAAAAGGTAGAAGTGAATAATTATTTCTTCAATTGTTTTAAATTTACAACTCTAGCTTCCAATGCATTCAAAAAAACTCAGTCTGTAAAAGAATAGAATCTTCTGAATTTCAACTCACAAAAAAATGCTAAATGTCACCTATCACCTCTGGGTCCCCAGAACAGTCAGAAGTAAGTCTCTTTTTGTAGAGTCAGACAGACCAACTATTGTCCAGAAACTAGCAGAAAAAGTAGGACAGAATTTTTGCCTGGAGTGAATCCAACTTTGCCTCTTGGCCGCTGGAAGCTCACTACACCTGGCATGTGCTCTGCAAATGAACAGGCTCCCTGCTGCCAGTCCTTTCGACCTGACAATTTGGCTTGAAACCAAATCATTGAGAATGCATCACTAGGAGTCATATGACAAGAGTGGTGAACTGACACCTAAGATATACTTTTATGGGAGCAGGACAGCAGCAAAGTGGTAACAAAAATTTGGGTACATAAGAGGACTTTCAGAAAGTTGAGGAACTTCAGAAAGTAACATCTGAGAGGATAAACTGAGGGGAAAAAGTTATGGAATTATGCAGGACATGATCAGAAAGTGGGAACATGAACAGATTTTTATATAGAAAAACTAAAATGGAAAAATCTTTGTGAAATACATTTTTCTGTACTATATTGTATGTATGTATTGCTGCACTTTATCTTTTGAAATGCAAATGTTTTTTCCAAATTTGCAGTCATGCTATTATTAGCTCTGCTTTAAAAGTTTAAAGAAAGTATTTCAACTTCAGTTTATGCTTTCATCATAACTTTTCAAAATATTTTCTATTTTATATAGCTATCAAAATGTTTTTAGGAGCAGTATTACAAGTAAATGCTTAACGAAATTATATGACATCTGTGCAAGCACACAGGAAAAGGAAAATGAAAAGGAAAAGGAAAATGAAAAAGAAAAGGAAAAGGAAAAGAAAGGAAAGGAAAGGAAAGGAATAAGGAATAACCACACCATCAAAAATATCATTTTCCTTTTTTTTTCTGGTTCATTTGTCACTCTCTGTGGCCTGAGTCAAGTATCCTGTAAGTGGGCATGCATCATGTTTCATATTCTTTCCAGTATGTGTTAATGTCAAGGTTGTCAAAAAGTTTAAAAATGAAAGATGACATCTTAATGAAAACTAAAATCTGTCACTTGGAGTACAAAATGTGTTGATGGAAAATAGCCTACAACCATACAGTGCCTATTTGGCACTAAAAAGTGTATGAAATTTGCTGAGTAAAGTGTCTTACTTTGGTAGCTATTCATTTGACGGAGAATATACTACAAAGCCTTTTGAAAAATTTTATAAAATTGTAAGTGCTCTTTTAGCAAACCACTTTATCGGAAATGATTTTGCCTTCACACAGGTAACAGTACATTTTTCCTTTTTGTGTGCTGAACTACCTAATACAACTAAATTATAGGTAAATGAATAAGACCCTAAATAATGTTTTCCAATCATAAATATTTTAAATCTCAATAGCTGAAAAAATCAATTTATCAAATGTGAATAATTTGATCTAACAAAGCTTAAAGTAATCTGCTTTTATTTGGCTTTAATTACTAAACATCTTGGTGGGATTGGTTGAATGTAGGCTGGATTGCAGAGGCACAGACAGGAAGGACGGCTGTCTGAAACACTGGGGCACAAATGGCTTCAGATTATGTATTCCATTTTTTTTCCTCTTCACTGAGGACAGATATAAGCACTGACCCTTCAGAGCTGTCAGTAGAAGAGTCCCACCAGGTCTATCTACGCTGCCAAGTAATTACTGCACTGCCAAATAATAAAAGACCAGGAACAACTCAGAGGATGAGATTCCTGTTCATCCACCCTCTTTAATTGTTTGCTTTTCCCCTGGCTATGATTTGGACACACAGAAATAAAAACACCTCAAGGAAAGAGGTGCATAACTGAGAGCAAGAGGAGATCAGGGACTGAGAGAAAATATGATATGGTTTGTCTTCGCTAGAGTCTGAGCAAGGTAAAGAGAAATCAGGCTGTGAAATCTAGTCTGCAGATCAGCTAATAAGCTCTAATCTTCTTTTATTTGGAAATGTAGACATAGACTGTCAAAATAAATATATTTTCTAAGAAACATTTTTAGGGATGTTGATAGCAGGATTGCAATTTTGTAATGCACTGTTCAATGCAGGAAAGGAATGCAATTCCAATTAAAAAAAAAAAAAGAAAAATATTAGTGGATAATTGTTGACAACATGACAAATCAATTAAAGTTGCGCAGGATGCAACTGTACTTACCAAATTAAATAAAAATCAATTTTCCTAGAAATAGAGGTATAGAAATAAGTATTTGAAAAAGGATAAAATGGAAAAGGAAAAGGAAAAGGAAAGGAAAATGCAATGAATATCAGAATGATGAAAATCCGCACTTGTAAGCATTACATCCCATAATTTCAGCAAAGAGAAATGAAGAGAAAAAAGGCTTGTAGACTTAGAAACAAGTTTCATATGAAAGTTATTTATTACCTGGTAAATTTAAAATGCTCTGTAACTATATAGATTGGCTTTAAATAAAGTTGATGACCAAATGAAACTGTTGGTTTTATGCATGAGTAGGATCACAAAAATAATGTCTTCATTTTCTCTCTGTGATAATATATTTTAAAAGAGGAAAAATCTGCTGTGCAACAACAGCCAAGAGAAAGGGGTAAGAAACTGTAGACACCAAGGTCAGTGAAGAAGGATGGGGAAGAGGTACTCCAGGCATCAGAGAAGAGATTCCGCTGCAGTCAGTGCTGCAGACCATCGAGAGGCAGCTGTGCCCCTACAGCCCATCGGAGTTTGTGGTGGAGCAGGTGGATGCACAAAGGGTGATGGTGAGCCCATGGGAAGCCTGTGCTGCAGAGGGCTCCTGGTAGGGCCTATGGCTCCTTGGAGAGAGGGCCCCACGCCGGAACAGATTTACCGGCAGGATGTGTGACCCCACTGGGAACCCACGCTGGAGAAATCTATTCCTGCAGGACTGCACGCCGAGGAACGAACCCATGCTGGAGCAGTTCATGAAGAACTACAGCTTGTGTGAAGGACTGACACTGAAGAAATTCGTGGAGGACTCTTTAGCGGGGGGAGACCTTACAGAGGAGCAGAGGAAGACTGTGAGGAGTACTCCCGCTGAGGAGGAAGGAGTAGTAGACACAATGTGTCAAACACAAATCCCTTTCCCCATTGCGCTGTCGACTGTGCAGGGAGGATGTAAAGAACACAGGAGTAAAAATAAGCCCAAGAAGAAGGGAGGGATGGAGAGAAGTTATTTTAAGATTTGATTTTATTTCTCACTAGCCTGCGCACAAGCCTTCTATTATGACTTTTTTCTCCCCATCTGGTTGAAGAAGACTGATAGACAGGCTTGTTGGGCACCTGACATCCAGCCAAGGTCAACACATCCTAAATGTATGAAATGTTTATCAAATTTACTGCACATTATAATGTAAACCTACTGGTGCCATTGAAGACAGCTACTAGTGAATGGATAATAATTTATTCTTCAAACACCAGCTGCTACATGTAACTTTCTTCTGCACTTAAAATTTTACCAAAAATACCACTGAGGCTATGCTGATTAGTTGTAAGCATTATTTGGAATTCTGTTATTTTAAGAGAAATGATCAGAATCAAATGATAAATTAAAACTGAATTTAATAATTTATTTCTCAGCTTTAATATTGTTTGTAATTAAGAAACTTTCTTCTTTTTATATTGCATGTTTAGGCAAAATTTAGCATGAATTCATGATCTGAGACACTGGGCAGTACCCAAATACAACAATAATTGTTTATTTAAAATAATACTTTAAAAAGCTCAATTGCTCTCAACTATTTATTTGAATTCTTTTTTTTAATAATAAAAATTCAAACAAATAAATCCACACATATCCTGATTCTAAATCTAAACTTCAAAGTAAGTGTTCTATTTCCAGATTGGAAAATTAAGATTAAAGTCTGATTCTTCTAGTCTCAGTTGTATTACTTACATCTAGTGAGGCATTTTTGTTACTTGGAACCACTTTTAGTATAGATAGATATGTAGATAGGTAGATAGGTAACATATACATATGTATATGGATATGTGAACATCTTCATAATCTTTAAAGGGACTTCTGTGTTTGGACCACTAAAAATCACTTTAAAGGCTGTGGATTTTTAGGGTGTAAATTAATACAAAAATCTGTATTTTCTCTTTTCACTTAGACAATGGCATGAAACAGAAGGATACTGTACTAAGAGTGCTGTGTGAGCTCCAGACAGGGTGATTTGTCCAGAGAATAGAGCATAATTCAAAAATGACAGCCTGGGTCCTTTGAATAGAGTAGCTGTGTTACCATGATGGTAGCACATTTAGTATTTGCTCTTGTCATGGTGGTGCACTGACATAGTTTCTACTGGTATAGTACTCCATATTCTTTAAGTACTTCAGCCAGCAGTATTGATACAGACACACTTTACATCACTAATCTGATTCTGTTTCTCTTTTTTTTTTTTTTTTTCCTCATATCCTCGTTGCACTAGCTCACAGTATTGGTAACACTGCTAGAGTTGACTCTAGAAATAGAAATGAATAAATATGTGATGAATTTCAAACACTATACCAATGAGTCATAGAGCAGTAACATAATTCTTGTTTGTGATATTGGAATTACTTTTCATAGTGATAAGTTGTGGAATTAGAGTGGTTATTTGTGAATTGACTGAATAAATTGGAAGTGAAGATTAGGCTAAGTATGCCAAACACATCCTCTTCTTCCATACAGAGACAAAGAAATTCAGAATAACTGTATGGTGAGAAAGAAATGCAGAATAACTTGCAGTTAATATAATGATGAATAAATGTTGAAAATGTTTTGCCTTTCCTTGTAGGCCTTTTCTAGATAAAAATGTAATTAAAAATTAAGAAAGCTTTATTCATATGAGGGCTCTAGCATGAGTCATAATGTTATAATGGCCCATTAAAATAATGAAACTTAGGAAGTAGGACTTCTAGTTCAGTAATAATCACTTTTTCTTTCTTTTCCCCACTATGCTACAACAAAAAATCATGCTCCAATATTGTCCTTATGTGACTTCTAGTAGAAGTTTTGCATCCAGACCATAGGAAAAGGAAATTTGTTGCCTTTTAAGTCAGTCTCACCACTTCCAACTCATTTTTATATTAAACAATGTACTATGAAAACATTATTAGATTTTTTTTTGAATAGTGATTTGTTTCTGTACATTTCTATATCCCAGTTTTATAGTGGGCCTGGAAAAACTGCTGAAAATAGTAGGTGACATTTCTTATGATTCGCCAGTTTCTGTTGTCTTCTTTTTCCTTACAGAAGCATAAAATTTTAAATCTTGAATAAGAGTCTTAATGTGTGATCTCACCTGCACAATGAAAAGCTAGCACAGCTATGTAAATATCTGGTACTCTTCTACCCACAGTTTATCATTATTAGGTCCAAAGATTTACTGCATCTTTGTCATTTTCTGTTGCTGTAAATCCAGAATCTGCTCATAAGTTGCATCAGCCTAGAATATTTCATAGTTTATAGGTGACCAAGCAGATGAGTAAACTGTCCCATCATCACAAAGGGGTTATACAGAGACCAAGGCACCATTCAATTTTATATATTATTCTTATATCAAGCAGACTGAGGGGAAAAGTAGTTATTAAAACAAGAATTTGTTCTGAAAATTTCAATTTCAATTTAAGCAAAAAGAACTCTATTCTTCAATGACAGTATTTAGCATAAGGGTTATTGAGCTATGTTGACCTGTGCTGGCCAAAGATTTAGCTATAATAACTTTCTTTCAGGTGAGAAGGTAGAAGGATTGAAGTTTCCACATAGATAAGCAGCCAAACAATTTTTCAGAGGCAGGAACTAAATAATTATGTCTGTCCTTGAAATATTCTGTGTCATGCTTCCAAAAAGGCATCTTTATCCCAGCTCCAAGGAAAAGAACTAATGGTAGAAATATCTGCGGATTCTTTAAGTTTCTTTTGCTAACTGTTATAAAATCTCAGTTAACTAAATAAGCTGCTTCAAAATTATGCCTAGAGTTATAGTCATGAAATACATACAACAACAACAACAAGAGCCAAACAGTATATTGACCTACCACTTGTAACCTCTGGAACTTTACATGTTCTACAAGGGAAGTATCTTACTGAATAAGGAACTTTCCCTTACACGCTGGAAAATGGAAAGGTGTGGACACTAGCAGGGGCTGGGCAGAAATCTCAGGCATAATTGTAGCAGTGTCTGTGAAAGCAACTTTCTCATGGTTCTGTTAAGCTTGATACAAGAACTGCGAACACAAATATGTAAACATCTTTGCACCTGGTGTTTGCAGAGAAGAGAGTTTATAAAAGAGTGCTATTTATGATTAGCCAATAGTCTTAAAGGGGTGTTCACCCTATTAACCAATAGTATAATACTTGTGCGCACTGTTCTATATAAGGCGTGTGGTTTCGTAATGAAATGGATTGGACCTGCATGCTGTGAATTTATATATCGTGGTCTGTGCCGTCCCCGGGACAACAGCGACAGAAAGGTAGCTGGACTTCAACCTTCAATTACATTTAGACTTTATCTCAAACTAACATCTACAATTGTTAACATCAATATAAAGGTGAAAATAATAGCTTAACTTTACATTGCTTATTCTCACATTACCTAGACCTCTTCCTCTAAAAAAAATATTCCTTTAAATCAATGTTTTGTTTAAGAAGCTTGATAAACAAAAGATAAGGCTCCTAGAATTTAGACTTTCTGATATAATATAGTTAAGATGACAAAGAATATCCTATATAACACATTTGTCATTGTTTTTTGACCCTATGTCTTGAGTACTTCAATATTAGATTGCTTTTCACAGAAACAAGCAGAAATATTTTACTAGCTGAATTTAATTTTATATAAAGCATAAGTGTAATCTATGTAATAGTGATTTGTGTGTATTCCAGCACATTTCTACATTTTGAGTTTCCATCTAAATTTCATACTTCAAGGCTTACATTTGCAGATGTTATGTGAAAACTGAACCCTTTTTTTCATTAAAGCAGACTTCCACTGGATTAACCTAGCACTTTCAAAACATACCATTTAATCAGTGCTGCTATTTCCTTGTAATGGAAAAGAGCAGAACTTATGACTGTTGGCTTTGTAAAAGCACACAGTACAAACAATAAAATTTTCTGCTTACACTGCAAAGTCATGTAGCCATGGAAGATTATATAATTTTGAAATAGCGGTACTAATTTTTCAGTTCTCTGTATTTAAAATGGAGCAAAGAAAAGTTATTTCTTTTGTATTCCACATGTATATTTTACAGAATATAAAAAATTAATTTGGAAAATTATTTCATGGAAAAGGATTTCAGCCCTGGAAGTGAGATAGGCTCTCAGAATTAGCTGAAATAAATGAGCAAGCTGATTTATATATGTCAAGTATGTGATGCAGAAACTTTAACAGAAACACATTCTTTATCATAAGGCCAAATCCTATAACATAAAATCTTATAGGAGAGGGAAAGAAATTGTGATTTTTTTTATCTTCTCATTCTAAATATCATGCAGCAAAATTTCTAGTGAATCAAAAAACTTAAAAGAATTATTGCTATTTTTATTAATTGGTAGTAAAACATAATTTGATTTATTAATAGCCAAGAAGTTAAAAAATGGGATTTTTGTGTTGTTTTACTGATGCTTTATCTGAAATCAGAAATATGCAGAAAGTGCAATGGGTTTGAGGCTGAGAAACTAATAGAAACATGCAGAACTTCTAGGATTTTTTTCTGGTCACGTTGGTGGTATGAAGAAATTCATATATTGCACGAACTGGAAGACCCCTACATTCATTCTCCACCCAAACTTGGGTTGTGTTGTGCTTTGAAGTGTTGTCTATATTGTGCAAGAAACATTTTGCCTAAAAATTTCAATCTGTTTTCAATCAGAAGTTGAAGAAATACCAGTTGACACAAAATAGATTTATTCTTATGGTAAATCTGGAGAAAATAAAGAAAACCAGTCCTTTCCTCATTTTCTTTGAGAGGTGATGTCTAAATTTAGATTAAATAACAACAGATAGTCTGTTGTATAATAAATTTTAAAAGAAATTGTGCTAAGTGATGAGAGTTATACAATTTGTGATCAAGCCTTCTTATTATTTACTTGTTTTTTCTTGCTTGGTTTAAGATTACATTTCCTGTCACAAAAAAACCTCCTATCAAACCTGCAGATTCATCAGGTGAATACCAAGTTCATTATTTACTAGAGATAAATTGTTAGTTTAAGGTTTCCCAGCTGATTTCAGTGCATTATTTCTCCCTTATACGGTAATATTAATGAAAATATTTATAATATGTTACAATAACTTTTATTTTGTTCAGTGCACCTTAATTTTTACCCTAACCAATATAAAGTTTTATGTCAACCTAATTCTACTTCTCATATTTTAGGTCAACTTGTTATAACTATACATACACATTTTCATTAATTGTCCTTTTTTCTTTGTTTGTTTTGAACCACATGCTAACATCTACACAGTCTTATTAGTTCAGAACTTTGATGGTCATGGTTCTGCTCTGGACAACTCCTCCATAAAGCTGCTGTCACACACTTTTTAGTTGGTGTTTTGGTTTTAATTTGACATCCTCAACTACTTGCTCATTCTGATGTACAGAGCAGATTTAAACATATTTACCTTGGCCTCAAGCTACTTCTAGTTACAAGGCAACCCACGACAGCTACAGATTCACAGAGTATAACTGGGCAATATAATAATGATAACTGGTATCATTGTCCCCTCTTGACAGGCATCCTGTCCCATACTGAATAAAGAGCATATATCTACTTAATTATAAAAAAGTGATTCAAGTCTCTGTTCAAGAGATTATCTTTATATATCCGTAGTGAAAACGAAGGGAAATGGATCATATTTTTTTAATTAAAAAACCTCTTTAAAAGTTATATTTCTTCAAAATATTTATTATAATAACTAGTAGAAATACACAAAAGATAATATTATAAAAAAGATGATAGAAAAGAGTAAACCAACCAAGTACGCAAGGAGAAGAAAGTAACGTAATTATAAGGGATTGTATAGTTATTTTTCTTGTTAAAATATTGCATAACAGCAAAGAATTCAGCCTTTGTGCCTTGTCCTGGCTGTTGTATACTAAAAATTAAGCAGGAGGAAAGGAAACAATGAACTAGCAGGAGGTTAATTTTCAATCCCTTCTACTTTAACATGGCTCAGACACTGGAAGTTACACCTCCACAGATAAAGCTATTATAAAAATTTTCAGCTGGAATACTTGTATTTATTTTCTTTTGTCCTACTTTGGGCCCAGGTTCAAAATAAAGGAGGCATATCAGCTTGAACTATAATCTTAATTAAAAAAAAAATATATATATTTCTCTTAAACTTATTTTAGGAGAAAAGAACAGAAAAACTTGATGAATAAAATGCAAATAACTGTTAGTTAATGAACTGTAATAGATAGAGCTCGGTTCAAAATATGTGTGTTTTTACCTTAACACTTTCTCTGCATTGACAAGATATCAGGAGAACAGTTGTCACAATCTTCCTTAAGCTTTTGTCTTTCTGAGAGCATACTTAATATTAGATGGTGTATCACACATTAAAAACAAAATGTCTCCTTGGATTCATACATCCATTCCATAGCAAATGAAACAAGTATCAATGAGCAATGATTTATTTCAGTGCTGCAAAAAGTAAATAAAAGCTTAGTGATGGAAGTAAAGAAAACCTGTACTAGTAACACTTGATTATTTAGAAACAAAAGGACAGCTAATAAAAAAAATTTCCTTAAAATTCATAAACCCAAACAAAGAAATGTTTTCCCTGACTTTTAATAAACTCTTCACACAGGCAAGTTATTTAGAAGTTAAATCTAATTTTGAATTATCAAATGGAAAGCAGAGTAAGAACATAACAAGTAGATTGCTATGGGAAAAACAATAACAAGATTTAGTGAGAAAAAAAATTGCATTTTTAACATCAGAAGCATTATAATAACTTAGGCAAATTTTGAAAAAAATATTTTTAAAATTAATTAATGATTTTTAAAATTAAATAGGGTAATAAGGTTCATAAATAGGCTTAAAATATTTGGAATATATTTAAGTGTAATTTTTAAGTATAAATGGTCTTGAATGAATAAAAATGAGTAGAAAAATAGGCATAAGCTATAAATGACCTGATTATTCTGATAATGATAGCAAAATATCTTTAATAATCTCTTGTACTATGTAATTTGAATACTCCTGCATCTGTAATTTTCCCTAGAAAAATCCTGTCAAACAGGAAATTACTATTAACTTAAATTCAAAGCTTGGGAACTGAGGTCCACAAAACTTTAAGGTATCCCTATACAGATATAAATATAGATATAAATATAGTATAGATATAATCAGTTATTGAATGCGTATATTTTAAATTGGGGTACCTGTAATATATGTTTGAATATGATAGGCCTTTCTACTGTGGTCACACCTATAAAGTTTTGAGATATTAGGTTATTAAAAGTGGCCCTAGATGTCTATTTTTATGTAACTGAACCATTACTATCAGCAGAAGACACGAGTTCATTTAAATAAATGCTAAATTTCATTAATTCAGGCGTAATATTTTGTATTATGTTTACTTAGAAATTCAGGCATGATTTCTATTGCTTGGTATTCTGTACCGGCACAAAGCTTAACACAGGTCTCTCTTTCTGTAACAAAGAGGTGGAGAAAGTCACTGTGGTGCAACAATTATTTAGTGTGGGGTCCCTTATATTCTAGAAAAGGAGTAACATATTCTACGTGGTCCTGTGGATTTTGATTAATTTCTTTCCTGATGTTCACCTCTGCAATGGCTCAAATCATTAAAACATTAGTTGCCTTTCCCCCTCTGCAGGGCAGAAAAATTAGTAACTAATTTGACATGAGACCAAAAAAAAGGGACTTTTCTATCATGCGTCTTTCAAGGTGATATCAGTATTGTTCCATGTTTTGTGTGTTTTGTTTTGTTTTGTTTTCTTTCTTGACACATGCATTTTATCAGATTATTTGTTCTCTGTGATCAACATAATTTATTTAGACTGATTTTGAATCTACATAGTTTCATTTTCTACAGTAGTCTCCCACTGTTATCAGATAATGCACTAAACATCATAACACTTTCACAGCTGGCAACAAAATCCCTGATCAATTTCAGACACTGAATATATTAGAAATACATTTAGGACATTTAGTTTCTTGCACATTTAGAAATAATTTCTGTGGAAATTCATAAGTTAAATCTATACATAAATGAAAGATACTTTTCACAAAAATAATGTAGATTATGTTCCTTTCTTATGTGTTTAAACTGCACTTGTTACACACCAAGGGAAGAAAAGGAAATTAATTCCTTTAACCTCTCTATTTCAGTGGGATGATTTCAAAGCTCTTCTTTGCTTAATTCAGAATAGAAACTCAATTTTTATTAAAAGAGATTAGCAAAGACTATACCTTACTGATCATCCAGAGATTGATTTCTACCACCTGTCCTAGGAGAAGATCAATTTCTTCCATTTTATATAAATAACTTATTATATATTGAACTAGAAAGAGAGAGACATTATAGGAAGAATTCACCCCACTTACTTTTTATCTTGCCAGTTTAGGCAAAATGGGGTGGTTTTTTAGGTTTTTTATTATCTGTGTCTTCCTATTCTTTGATGCATATAATATTTTTCAGTCTTGTTAGGCTAAATTCTCTAGGCACCTAATCACATTTTAGTAGATGTGCTCATAAATATTTCTTTTCAAGTCAGTGGAGAACTAAGAACAACTTTGATTCAAAGATAAACCAGAAGAGGCAGAATCCTACTTTAATTCCTGGGACAACTAATCCATTAGTTAAGCATAAACCATGTCATAAATAAATTATAGTATTCATTTTGGTTTATGAAACTGTCTGAAACTCACCTACAGGTAATTGCTGAAGTGTTTAAGTATTCCCATATGAAACAGAACTATTACAGCTCTTCTTCCATACAGGGACATTTAAATTCATGACTTCTCATATTAAAGGTTATCCTATCCAAATTATAGAACATATTTGGAAGTAATTATTTTTCCATGTTTCCTATTGAGGCAAGGAATGCAAGTCAGTACTGTGAGAAAGATTCATACCCTTGTGGGCCAGACGTAACCAAAATTACTGGTTCATAGAGATACTTGTTTGTATTTTACTTCAGACTGTGCTTGTGGACTGAATGCTGAGTGGGCAGGTCACGTACAGACATAGAGAAGGCTCACATACTCACTGTTTTCTTCACCTAATTCTTCACTATATGAAAATCTATTGACCTCAGAAAACCTGGGTTAAGGCATGGAGCACATTGCCTAGAATATCCAGATACAGATATCTTCAGAATCTGTCTGGACACAGTCCTTAACAATCAGCTCTAGGTGCCCTGGGTTTTGGATTAGACATTCAGAGGACAGCTACCAGTTTCCTAAAGAAACAGTCTCATCAGTAGGCTAAGAGAGAGCTTCTCCACAAGCCATTCCATTGAACTGCTATGATGGAAAAGTCTTATAATTTAATTCTGCTTTTTAAGGAAGCTGGTCATGACAAAAATACATTGTGTTCTGAATGCCAGGTCAGGAGATGTTAATATCAATCAGCTCTGAGATAAGTGACATTTACCACACATGGCTTATGTTTGTAAGGCTGATTCAAAGCATCACCCAATCTATTGTTAAAAAGCATCAAATTGCCTACAGAGACATGTATGTTTTTGATAGTCAGTAACTCAATGGATAAACAAGTAGGGGTTTCCTTTTGGTGCTCTAAATTGCTCTCCAAAGGCGTCTTTCACAGGGAGTTCCCAGTACTGTGAACCACTCTGTCCTGTGGAACATAGATTTAAAGGCCAGCTAAACTAGGAGGCAACCTAAGCACTCATCCTGAGATTTTAGGCTCAAGATTTGACATGTAGTTAAACCTCAGAAACCTGAATATTAAGCATTTTCCACCCACCATTTTTGCCTATGTTGTCTTTAGCCATGTTCTGGTAATAAGGCTTCTACTTGAACTTATGCTCAACTAATTCATTGAAGAAGATTAATTAATGAAGTATGTTTACAGAGTGTTGGAACTGAAAGTACTTCAGATAACAAAATATCTAATTATCTGTTTTAAAGATCAGCAATGATATATAAACTGGCAGTAGATGTCTCTAAGTCTTGGTTTGTCTTACAAAATTAGACCTTTTGCCAATCTCCCTGGATTCTTTGAACTCACACTTGTAAGTGAAGAAGAGTGAATTGGAGTTCCATAATAATAAAACTGCGAGTATAAGTCAAAACAACTTTCAGACATTTGGACAGCATGCTCATTGAGAAAGCCAGATAGGAAAAAAAATCTGTTTGTCAATCACCAAGAAATAAATAAAATAACATCTTTAAAATGTTCCTGAACTGAATTTATTGTTTATTATAAATTTTTGAATTTATTTTTGGTTCAGATATATCAACATGATTTGTTTTTCTTGCTTTAACCTTCAGCAATCTGAAAAGTCTGAAAATACTCTTAGAAATGCTGTGTTTCTATATCCATCCCTCCAATAATTGACTAAAAATATTGAAAAAAATTAAAGAAAAGCAACTACTAGGTATTATCTAAACTACCTCATCTCCTTTCATAATTTTATGAATGTATAGGGAGTTTCAGAAAACAGTAAAAGCCTGAAAATGGGAATGGGCTTTCAAAATGAATTTCTGTACAATCAGAACTATTTTAAAACAGCGCATATCTCTAAAGAGAATAAAATAAATTTTAATATGCTTTCAAAGTACAATGGTATTGCTGAATCATCTAATTACTAAAACTTGCTAGATGAAGAACTGAGATATTTTTCATCTTAAAAACATATGTAAAAGTCTTGAAGATAATTCCACTAGTTTCATGCGCTGAACATGAAGTTGCCAATCTTCTTTAATAAAACCTTTGAAATGTCACTTTTCCTACCAACCTTTCTGTCCTTTCAGTCTTAATATCATCTCCAGTTTCTTTCTCATCTCTATAAATGTAATCCATCCCTTGGTTTCATAACTCTTCTTCTCTTAAGAACCTAAAACTTTGTCACTTTTTTTTTTTTTAATTTTCAAGGTCATCCTTTAAAGAAGATGGCATACTTGTAAATAATGTCTCTTTGTGTTACTCTTCAGTAATTCTTCACTCCAGTTTCTTGACAATATATTCCTTCTCATCAATCCATAATAAAATGCAAATGAAAATTCACTGTATGCCATCACATAATTTGGGAACCCAAAATTTTGCATGCCAGTTTCCTGAATAAGTCTTCTCTCCTGAAGTCCAAATTCCTTGCTACTTATATTCTTGTCTTTCCTTAGGATCTTGAGGCTCTACTCATTGTAGTCACAGCTGCCATTTATTATCATCATACTGAGACAGATATTCTTTATTTATCAGCTGCAGGATAAGTACAGCAGCATCTGAGGTTAGTCCAGGACCTGCATTCAACAACTCCTTATACACCTTGTCACCTTCTCTGCCTATCTTTTTTTAAAATCCTACTATCCATACATTACAATAGTTCAGTTGTTCATAATACTCTACTATATATTTACTATTCTCTGTAATTTCTTATTGGCATCCAGTTCTTTGTTTCTATCCTCTGCTGTGCACATTAGAACAAGGGTACTTCAGATGGATGTAGAGTCCCTTCACTGTTTCAAGGGAAATGTGAACATCTCCCCCATTGCCTTTTCCCACTCAAATTCTCCTACATATTTCAGGCTTTGGTCTCATTTCTCTGATGAATCTTGCTTAGAGTTCTCTTAATTGTGTTAGTCACAGGCAACTGTGATGCCTGAATCCTCTTTATCTTTAGTAGCTCTTATTCCTTGAAGTGGGTTCATACTCACAGGAGCCAAAGTCCTGAACAGGACAGCTCTGCAGCCAGGAGTTGACATGCAGTATGCATGTGTTTCTGTTTCCTTTCCCTTTGATAGTATGGTTCAGGGCATCATCACTTGGACTTTGGTCCTTTCTTCAAGCCCTAAATGTTCCCCACTTCCAACTCTCATGGTCTTGGTAATCTTTGTCCTATCCCTGCTCAAGCACAGCTTTTGAGCATTCCTCCTTCTGTTTGCCATGGGGTTTAGGCTCTGGACTGTGCCATATCTCTGCAAAGATTCTTTCGCTTTCCCATACATCTTCCCTGATGCAACATGCTCTTCCCACCTCCTCCCTTGTCTCCTTCCTTTGGCTTAGCAGCTTGACCAGAGCACACCTCCTGCAGCTGAAGGTATTCCCAGCTCCTACCTAAGAGAAGAGCATCTGGTTCATCCTGCAGCCCAAGACCCAGTGATTACACCTCCCCTTGCAAGTCCCTCTTGGGTCAATGCCTGAAGGTGAGCGACAAAGAGACGGGGACTCAATGCATGGGTGCAAGAAGTCCGTTTATTGATTGATCAGTCTCATCTTATATACCTTTCAGCGTGTGTCTATTCTTAGCATAAGCTTAAGCTATGACCATTATCACAACCTTATCTATGTTTCTTCACTCCACCTAAGCACAGCCTAACGCAAATATGTAAAATATTACAAGCTAAGCATTCTTTCTAAAATCCTGCTTCCACTTGCCAAGGCTATGTGCATGGTTCACAGCCTAGCAGCGCTAGCATATCTACTTCTGTCGTGAGTTCTGCAGTGCTCCCAGCTTGGCTCTCTAGCTGTATAGCTACAAACGCCTATGTTAATCTACAAGTCACATGAATTAAACTGTGTCCTTTTGTGCCAGCTGAGCTGTCTGAGAGTCTCAAGAAGCATATCAGGGACTTTGGAATTACCCTGTTTACACCAAATTTGTATGGACTACCTAGCTCTCCTTTGCATGATTATTTTTAGTACTTTTGGTGTGTTGGCATTCCCTGCCATCAGTTTCCAATAAGAAACTGGGCACAGATCTCTGCTTATTCTGAGAGTATTGCTACTTGGCAGTAACTGTATCTCTTGGCAGCCACTGTGACTCAGTTCCCAGCTCCCTAGTGAGTAGATGCTTGTGCTTTTCATTTCTATTTTTTATCCCTGTCAATTGCAGACATTCACATGAGTACAGGTACAGGGCTCTGGTAATGAAGAGGGATGCATCTATATAGAAACATGTCTCAAAGATTAAATGACGCTAAGGGAATGACAATGCTTTTGAATAAGAATTTNTAACAACAAAGTCTTTTTTTTTTGTTTTTTTTTTTTTTTTTTTAGTTTTCTGATTGCTTAAAGGAATGGTTTGCAAGACATTTTCCATTTAAGGACCGAGCTTACAGTTACATTAAATATATGACACTAGTCTGAAAAGGGTAATCCTACTTTTACCATTCTATTCTCTTGATATTCTACTCTAGACTTATTTCAGCATTTTAGAATCTATGAGATTATGGAACATAATAGGTAGTGTGTAACCTTACATGGTCAGAAGTTAATTGGTATTTAAAAGCTTAATTCCAAGAACCTGTCAATGTTTTGAAGCTTATTTCAACAGCAAAATAGAAAGAGAATAGCAGAATGGGGGCACTACAAGCGCACAAGTGTGGTGCAGGAATTTAGACCTAAGATGTTTAAATAGCTGCAAAGGTGTCTGTGTTGAACTTTTTTTTCATGAAATAGATTATTTGTCACCTTCAAGAATAGTGAATCTGAATTCTTCTGTAATTACTGTGGGAAAATAGCATGCAGTAAGATAAAATTTAGTCCGAATTAAGTTTTAATCTCAGTAAGTATGCAATAAGTGTGTAAGAAATAGTTACCCAGGCATCAAGAGAAGCTATACCTAAAATCCCATCAGACTTAGACTCAGAATGAGTTGCAGTTTTTGTGTGTCAAGTGGCAGATCATTCATAATTTTGTACCCCCTGTAGCAAAGTTTATTTTAGTCACCTGATGTCAGCTTAAAATTCAACACTATTATTGATTAAGCATTTGATTAAACTCATTCTAATGTTTATGTCCCCGATTTCTGTGAATCAATTTCTTCAGACTAAATGAGCCATTTTCAATCCATGGAAACTAATTTTCAGTCTGTTGATTTGTTTTTACAGAAAGAAATTTTGAGTATCAATGTGCAGCTATGTGAAAATTATGACCCTTTATGGTTATAGAATACAGTTGAATGCTTAAAATTATATATACTGTAAATCGTATTTCAGTAGGTTTTTTACAGCTGGTGGCTAATAAAAATCCCACTGGGCAGTCATATTATACTCTAAGTACTGTATTTATTCTGATTTTCCAGTTCACTGGCTTGATGTTTACTATCTTCTCTGTAAGTACATAGAATATACTCAAAATCCACAAAAAAACACCATGAATTCAAAACAAATGAGCTCCAAGGCAAATGACTTATTTCTATTGTTGAATACTTATTATTGTATATTTGAAATCGAGAAAATGGATTTGTTTTTCACCTCAAGCCACATATTTTGGATTCTTTAAACAGGCTTGCTCCTCTCAGCCAAGTCCTACGTAATTTAAAATACCTCTAAATAGATACAATGCATTCTTCTCTGAGTACTGGATGCAAAAAATTACATTTTATAAAGTCTAATAAAAAATGCCAAATAATGCAAATAAATTCAGCAAAAGAAATCCATAATATGTAAAAAGAAAAGTGAACTCTACATATTCCTAGGCTTTAAGAAATTATAGACAGAAGAATCAAAGAAATGTGTATGTATGCAAGTTTTGGTGTCATTTCCAAAGGCTGATTAGGGAATCTTCCCAACTTAATTAAAGTAATGGCTCAAATTTGTCTAGCATGGTTGCCAAGCAGTAATTAAAATCCACACAGATGACTAGGGATCAGACTGTAGGTAGAGGCAGATGTGATTTTTTTTTTTTAATTTTTCTTCTATTGAAGTATTTTTAAAGACATTCAGAGTTCTAAAATTTTGGTTTCACTGAGAATTAAAATTCTGAAAAAAATTGTGTCTCAAGATACAAAATGTTCTTTGATAAACCTCAGTTTTAAAATCCTTGAAGCAACTAATTTGGTTAAATTCTTTATAGATTTTCACATGGGCATGGGAGAACATTTGCCTCCTCCATTTGCTCATGCCAGGATTGCCTTCTGCCCAGCCCAGTGCCCGGGAACCTGGGGTCTTTGCCCAGGCTAAGAGACAGAGCTGCCACTTTCCTCTTGGCAGGTTCAACCAGTTGTGAATTTTCCAGGATCACAAGCATATACACATTTGTGAATTCCTGAGTGCCAGCACAGACCCTCTGACTATTTGGTACCCCTGCCCACATCCCAGCCCCTCTTACCCACCCCAGAAGTTTCTACCCTTTCCACATCCGCCCTTTTGAAAAAACATTTTCACATCCCCCATACTCTTACCAATTTATGCCACTGACCAAGTTTGTTCTTATCATGACGTCTGTTATCATGTGTCAGGCTGGTTTGTTTCTACATATTCTGATTTGTAGCTTCTTTGATCAGATGTCCTCAGAGGAGCAGACACACCCTTTTCACATAAGCTTACACTTCCAAATTCTCTCTGCATGGGTGTGCAGACTGTAAAAGCTTTTTTGATTGCACTGCCTCTGACATTTGAATATGGGTCCTATCACACAGCATGAATTGCAGCCATCAAAAACTGAAGCTAATGTTACTATCATAAAGAATTCACATTAAAAATTATATTAGTATTTTAGAATACTCTTCTCAGATTAGATATATTTTCAGATAGAGAATCTTGAGTAAAATTAAACTAAGAGAAATAAATTGTTCAGAATCTCTATAGAGCATTACAGTTGTACTAGTGGATTCTCTAAGGTCACCTGTGAGACAACTGATAAAGAACAAGATATGCTGAAATTAATTATTTGTAGGTGAAATAAACTTTAGTATGGTTCCTTTATCTCATAGTCCCAGAATCATCTCCAGTTACATCTTACTGTTTTTGTCACTGGTGAAGTCTTGGAGTTATGGAGACAATTCATATCTGGAAAGAGCTATGTTCAGGAAAACAGTTATCCTTATTTTATCTTGTACTTGAGGAAATACACAGTACAGAATTATCATGCTGCTTCATAAAATACTCTGTATACAGTGAAGTAGCAATCATTTATCCCACATAATTAAGTCTAAAAAACCTGGGTAAGTTCTCTAGCATGCAATCAGATTTTTGCTCACTAAGAATTCACTCAGTATATGACCTTGGTTACTATCTGTTCAAGAAGCCCAAAGGCAAGAAGAAACTATATTTATAAGCCAAAGCGGTAAATACAATCTCAATGGCAGTGGGTTTGTATTTTACAGTAAACTGTGCACACCACTGGAGCCAATATTTACTATTATTTAGATAATCACAGAAATCACAGAATCACAGAAAGACTAGGTTGGAAGAGACTTCTAAGATCATCGAGTCCAACCAATGCCCCAACATCTCAATTAGACCATGGCACTGAGTGCCACATCCAATCTTTCTTTAAACACATCCAGGGATGGTGACCCCACCACCTCCCCAGGCAGACCATTCCAATACTTTATCACCCTTTCTGTAAAAAACCTTTTCCTAATATCCAACCTAAATTTCCCTTGGCGCCGTTTGAGACTGTGTCCTCTGGTTCTGTCAGTTGCTGCCTGGACCACCTGACTACACCAACCCCCACCCGACTACAGC
>WEKY01042425.1:271141-388439 GCA_013390045.1 Picathartes gymnocephalus | reverse complement strand
ATACTTTCTTCTGACACAATAAATTCAAGGAAACACTGTGTCTGGATACACTACCAACACTGCTGAAATAATCAGTGATTTTACTTCCTGCTTGGGAAAAGAAGTTGCAGAAACACCAAACTTTCCCCTTGCAACTAACTTATCTGTGTTGTAAAACATATTGTGTTTAACAGTATCTTTTCCTTCTTGCAGGTGGTGGAAAAAGATGTGGACCCAGAAACAACCCTGCTTACTTATCTTCGAAGAAAATGTATCCAGTGTCAGAAAAAAACTGCAAAAGGCTTTAAAAGCCTACATTATTTCATAATTGTTTACTGTTCTGTCACTTGAGTACTGGGCAGAGCTTTTGCACAGAGTATGACAGCGAATGCTTTGCATTGTCTGGTACTTCTTGCTGGCAAAGATTACAGCTGCTATCCCAGGCTTAAACAATATCAAATTTTAAATAATATACTTTAAATTATTTAATACTTTAAAGGAAAAACTTGTGATTTCTCACAATACGACGAAAAGGAAGCAATAATGAGATGGCAATAAAACAGAAGGAAATTTCAGTTTGTTCCACACAAATGGCGAAGAATTTTCTGGCCAAAACATCACATTGGCTAGCTAATATCCCATAACTTGTTAATTCTGTGCTGTTTATCAGATAGCCCAGGGAGGCAGGCTCAGAGGCAGGGGCTTGTCCCATGTACCATGGGCATGTTTACATGAGAAGATGCAAGTGGTCATGTTCCACCCCTGTTTGGAGCTGGTCAACACGTGAGTCAGAACAGCTTCAGGAGCTGGGTAGCTATTACTGTGATGGCCAGGCTGGCTGTACCATGTCTGGTTCCGTAGGTAGTGTCATTGAATGTTTTCTGAGTTTTTGTCAGCTGGGTGTGTACATCTGCCAAACTGTTCACAGCTGTGTTGGTTAATCCCTACCATGCTGCTGTGTTCCTTTTGTCTGGAAGTTGAAGGAAGTACAGGCACATGAATCACACTCCTCTTTGAGGTTTCCAGCAGAACTATCAACAGCCCTACTTATCTGAATATACCATAGATGGATAAAGGTCAAGAGGAAATGTAAGTGGCATGACTCTCGTGCCTAGGTGTGCCTGTCTTACCACTAGAACTTTTATGTCTAAGCTTGTTGATATCTGAAGCAGATAGCTTTGTAAAGAGAGAATCTGAGCTCTTCAAAACCTGCTGATCTTCTACAGGAGCATTTTGGTGAACTTACTTTGTAGATGCCTGGTTAGGGTCCGACAAACACTTTGAGAAACATGTTTTATTGAGGCAGGTTAGCACTGTTGTCAAGAGAGACATTGGATGGCATAGGAAAGCTGTATTTCTGCTCAAGCAGGCACATGATTGCATGAAAAGCAGATGTGGCATGGTTTAATCATGGACTTGGAAGCGTTAGGTTTGCATTAAAGACATGGTTTAGTGGTGGACTTGGCAGTGTTATGTTTATGGTTGGACTTGGTGATCTTAAAGGTCTTTTCCAACCTAAATGGTTCTATGATTTCTATGAGTCTCTAGAAATGGTCAGTTCCATACTGCAGTGAAGTCGAGATGAATTGAGTTCCCACAATGTCTGTTGCTTTTCCAAAGCCCTGTGATATAGGGAAAGGCACTGATTATCTCAACTCAGCGTGTCCATTGCCAATGAAATCAGCTGGTTTTTACCTCACCAGAAGACTCTCAAGATTGGCCAATCCTCTTTGCAATAAATAATAGTGTCTAATTATCTTCTAATGAGTGAAGGAACCTAAGCAGAAGTGACTCAAGGAATTCTCTCCTGAACTCCCTTTGCAGAACATTTGATGTAATTTCTGACTGTAAAGCATGGCCATGAGCTCAGCAGCCTGTGGAGGAATCTGCTTAGCCCAGGCCATACACTCTGTGAGCTCCCAGGTGTCTGTGCAGGGGTTCTGTGCATCTCCATGACTTCTGGCTCTTAGGGTGTCCCTCCTATGGTTTTACAGGACCCAGGCTCCTGGGGAGTGTTGCTGGCTGGTTTTGTCCCTAGCAATTTTCAAGCCATCAGAAATGGGGTGGCCAGACCACGCCTTTTGAGATGCAGGTTGTTCATGAGCAGTTCACATGAAGCTCCCAGCCAGTGCTAAGCTGTGGAACTTACAGCCCTGAGTGACTGCCCTGCCTGGGAGCCTTCTGTGTGGTAGGAGTCACCAGGTGTAAGAAGAAGTCAAGCCCCACCAGGGAGAGGTGCTGAAGGAGATGTCACTGTGTGGCTCAGGGATGTGGCTGCGTGCCTGAACAGCTCCTGCTCAGCAATTACCAGTGCTTTATCTCTCTTATGTCATTTCCTTTTCTGAGTAATGCAAAGTGGGGACTGTTGCAGTTGAGAATATTTTTGTTGTTTATTTCTAGGAGTCTGTTGGTGTGTGGGCTGTGTCCTTCTGAGGACTTTGGGTGTTTATCTCAATACTCACATGCCAGCTTTCGAAACTTTGCTTCATTGAATTATTAAGCAGAAGAAATAAGTGCTTTGTTTCCAGCAAGAACTTGTTGCTCAGCCTTGATTGATGACTTGAGCAGGTTTCTGCCAACACTTTTCGTGTTTTCCTTAATTCCTACTCTCTCAGTGGGCCTGTGTGGAACCAAACTAGGCTGTGGAGAAGGTGGATGTGGTGCTTGCACTGTTATGATATCCAAGTACGATCCCTTTCGGAAGAAAATCCTGTATCCTTTGCAATCTGAACTCTGCAACAGAGAAATAAAATGGGGACAGTTAAAAAAATTATATAATGAATGTTTCTGCCAAAAGATAATTTTTTACTTTCAGAACGTAAGTTGAGAATGCTAAGATAAGAAAGTATTTAAGTATTTTTCTTAAAGCATTGCACCGTGCTGATAGGGAGCTATTTCTTTGTGCCCTGCAATATCTGCACTGATTCTAATGTAACTTTTTCTTGTGAGAATCCAAATAATGGTTATTGTGATAAAATCTTTATTGTTATTGTATTATGACAATAATCTCACTTCTGTATGCCAACAGATATTAACTTTTTTCTCTACTTCTATTGTAACCTTCAGAGTTATTTTCTGAGACAAAATTTCCTCCTGTTCTCACTTTAAATAATTGAAAGGGGAAGCAATGGAATCAAACAAAAAGGGGGGTGCAGAGAGAGGATGAGAGAGAGAGATAGGCTCCAGCTGAGTTTTACTGTGGGGAATAGAAAACACTGAAATCTTTAATATATTTGGAATAATGCGTGGAGGTCCTATAACTTGGATCATCTGAGTGGTTCTGCTTAATAGCATGGCCATGAATAGGACATATTTAGGGTCATTATTCTGTCTTGATAGGAATGAGATAAAATAGCTAGTTCTTAAGAGTTTTGGCAACATTATTCTCTTACCTTCAGTCTAGACTTTTTCCCCATGTTTACCATCTAGAAACAGCTTTCTAGTTAAAGGACTGAGAACTCCAGGCTCTTACGTAACTCTGCAAGTGTCCAGCTGCACAACATCTTGGTATTTGTAGTCTGCCCCTATAAATTGCTTATAAGGATTCTGTAGCTTAACGTGCAACAAAGATGTTTGAAGTTGTTATTTCTAGGTGAAATCCTATGGTGTATGCCCAGTTCAGGCTTCAAGGGAAGTTGATGAGAGCTTTGGATGACTGGGTGCTGTAGGATTTGGCTTGTAACTAATGCTTGTATCACATCTATTTAAGTGCTCCTGCTGTGTCCACTGCTGTAGCTTCTGAGTGCTCTTCAGTGCTCCTGTTCCCTTTTTCCTTTGCTGAGCAGCACTGTGAAATGAAGTGACCTTAATGTACTGTTTTAGCCACCATACTGCCAATGCTTGTCTCTTCCCTGTCTGTGCCCTGCATCATGTGGCTGTAACTACTGTTGAAGGCATAGGAAACACAAAATCCAGGCTGCACCCAGCCCAGGTAAGCTATTAATACTGGTAACTTTAAAACCCTCTGTGCATGTTTTCTTTTGCTAATTAAACCTGTTCCAGGGCACTGGGACCTCCACCATAATGCTAAAGCCATGAGGCTGACTCTCCACATGAGCAGCCCCTACTTGCAGGAATGGCTAAATGACAGAACCAAACTCCTGGGACGATGCTGCAGCTCTGTTCTGCCCCTAACAGGTTAACTGGTGCTACCCTGGCTGAATTGCCAATGCTTTTGTTTCAGGGCTACATAGCTGTATGTGGTCCGCATCCTGATCTGGGAAGGCTGATGTTGTGGGGAAAGCCAATATAATGACCTGGAGCTAGGGAATCTGAGATAGGTTTGGGCTCTCCTATGGCCTTCCACAAATGACCTTTGTGTCTTATCTTGCATAGTGAGGGACCTTCCCTGCATTAGTGAAGGTAGGTTTGGTTCAGCGATGTTTCTGGAGCCCCAAAATATTCTTGGTGAGGAGGAGTGACAGGAACACGAAGCCTTGCTCTTCTAACAAGGTGTTACAATGCAGCCTTGCCTCTCTTTGTCAGAGACCCTGCTCCCTTAAGGCAAACTGTGATTCATCTCAGTTTGTGCAGTGGGTAGGACTTGTGCCAATATCTGAGGCAGTAAACAGCAAAGTGAAAAATAAGTTAGATGTGTATGAGTGGATGGCAGCCAGTCTGATCTTTATTTGTCTTCTTTTCCCTCCACCTGCCTAGATATTCTGACAGCTAAGTTTTGAAATTCAAGCTCAGGTCTAGGCAGGTAGCCCCAACCTTACTAGCATGGTAATCTGAAGAAATCCTGATCTCCTTTGAATCTTCTAGTGGCTTTCAATCACATTTTGAGTTCAAAGCCTAGGTGCAAACTTTTCAGGCTGCTCTCCTCTTTGAAGGTTGTCTCACAGATTAATTGACCAGAGAACATCTGATGATAATCTTAGCTCCTCTGTGATACTGGATTTTCCTTTTAACAGTAGTGTTACAGAAACAAGCACAACAATTAACTCAATGAACTTGATATTATGGGCTAATGGTGGCTTTTACTTTCTCTCAGGAGAGAATAGCAAAAAGTCACGGGTCCCAATGTGGCTTTTGCACCCCAGGCATTGTCATGTCCATGTACACATTGCTTCGGAATAACCCCGAGCCCCACATGGAGGACATCGAAGAAGCTTTCCAAGGTAAAACTCACAGCCCTGCAGGGGTGCAACCTGTTCTGCTTTTATTACATCTGTTTCACCCAGTGGGATGGAGGTGCACCTTTATTTAACGTATTTTGTTAAAAATAGCTGATGGTTGTGAGGTTAAGAAGTAGCTTTTCCACTAGGAGACCAGTCAGGGGCTATGAAGTGAACATCAGAGTTCATAAGCAGGGGCAAGTGGCCTCAGTCTGAGGTTAGGAACCCACTAATCTTAACAACAGAACAAAAGGTGGCCTGTCCTTGAGGAGCTTATAAAAGTGTTCTTGTCTGTGCATTGCTGTCACCAGAGCCTGCAGAGGTGACAGAGAACATGTCCCCAAGTCAAGGACCAAAACAGCAACATACAATGATGGAGTGGGGCAGAATCCAACAGTGTAAATTCTGTGAGAGGCTGCTGTTTTTTCTGACGTTAGAGTCATTACTGTGCTTCCAGTAGTGATCCAAGAAGAATGATGATGCAGGAGAAAGCAATCTCTGTAATCAGGAGACAGACTAGATGGCATCATGATAAGACTCACACAACTGAGATAAATGAATACTGAATAAGACAGACTGAATTTGTTCTAAATGAATTTAAATTTCAACAAAGAGAGGTGGTGGGGTTGTTGCAAGGTTCGTAATGAAATTTTCCTCCTCCCAGTTTTATCATTAGCTGTAGCAAGATTTGACAAGTGCTTGTGAGAAACAGTAGAATTTTCTAAAAGAAGAGAAGTTCATAGCCAAATGACACTAAATCCTTATCCTTTTGCCCTGGCAATGCAGGGAACTTGTGTCGGTGTACAGGCTACAGACCCATTCTGGAAGGATACAGGACATTTGCTAAAGTAAGTGCTTCAGATTATGTTTTAAAAAAACCTGGAAGGCTGGCTGTCTTTGTTACTGAAACACACCAGGAGCTCAAATGGAAAGGAAGGAAATATATATGCTCCAACAACCCAGCTCCAGCTCTTGACCTCTTTGTATGTGATTCATGCATTAGTAATTCAGAAAGACCAAATTCTTTGCTCTCTCCACTTGCTGGGACACTTGAATAGGGTTCATCTGATGGTCCCTTTTTGGATCACAGGTGATCAGACTCTAACTATTTCCTGTAAGTCTCAGAAAAATTCACCCTCTCTGCATAATACAGCTTGCAGCTGATCCCTGGTGTGGACAAAGTGTAAAGGTATGGTGCACTGGTAGGGACATGCTGTGGAGGAATCTGGTGAGGAATTTGGTTTCTTAAAAGAGAAGGAATAGCTCTGGAAAGAAGTTGAAGTCACTGAAGCTCTGAAAGAAGTTGTATAGCTCCTGCCCAGAATTCTACTGCTGTTTTGGGTGAGGTGTGAAGCTTTGCCATAAATCTTCTCTAGTCCCTTTGTACCTGAAAAAATGTTGGAGGCTGTGAAGAAGAGTAGATCATTATGTACTTCAGTGATTACCAGCCATTTATGGGGCTACACTGGTGTTAAATATCAAAAGGAAAGGATTTACAATGATGCCTATTAATTTCATTTTATTATCCAGAATTGCAATCAACGAAAGAGAATAGAAGCAGTGTTGAGATCCATTACAAATGGTTGATAAACCCAGATGATAAAAGACTACTTGGATTTCCAACAGGCTTTCCACAGTGTCTCATCAAAGGCTTTTAAAGACAATAGGAGTTAAGAAGGAAGATCTCTGTATGGATGAAAGATTGGTTAAAAGGCAGGAAATGACGAATAGGAGAAAATGGTATATTTTTGCGGTGGAGGGAGGTCATTGTTGTGGAGTTCTGCTGGGACCTGTGGTGGGAAGCAAGGCTGTTGCAGCCATCCCTAAACGTGGTTGAAATGAGTGTGAGTGGGGATATAAGAAAATAAGCTAACAGATATCAAGTTAGTCTGGGTAGTGAAGGCAGGAAGTGGCTTCGAGGAATTTCTGAAGGATTTATGAACCTGAGAGATTGGAGAATAGAATTGGATACAAATTCAGGGCAAATAAATGCAAAACAATTTTTGGAGTGAAAGGCAGTCATTTCACATTTGAAAGGTAGACTGTGAACAGACAAGTTTCCATGCAGGAAGATGATCTTCTGGGAGGTCTGGGAGACAGTTCCATGGAACCATCAGCTCAGTGCTCACTGGCAGGGAGAACAATACTTCAAAGGGTAGAGAACAAAACAGAAAATGCTGCCATGGCTCTTCCTACACTTGAATACTCTGTGCAGTTCTGCTCCTCTCATGTCTAACAGGGTATAGCAGAATAGGAGAAGATTCAGAGAACTGGAACAAGAATCACATCTATGGCAATCTGACTTCCATACAGGGAATCACTGAGTGCACATCAGCGTGAAAAAGAGATGCCAGGGAGAGGAAGGGACTCTACAGTGGTTTCTGTCTACATCTGATAGACATGTACAAAATTGTGATTAGCAGGTGGAATGTGAATAGGCATCTGCTATTTCCTGCCTCTCCCAGTGAAAGAGCATTTCAAGAAATGAAACTAACAGGAGTCAGATTGAAAATGAAGGTGGATGGTCTGCCTGGCAGTAGAGAACTTGTACTGTATTATATGTGCTTGTCACTTTCAGTCTTCTCTGGATATCTCCTCGCAACTCCAGAGATACTGGTTGAATGGTCAGAATAGTTCCAAACCAGAACAAGAGGTTTATCAGTACACCAGGCAGGGCATTGCCTTCCATTGGTAAAAGAAATACCTCCTTCGTTGGCACCTTCCTTCTGCTTTGTTTATAATTTCTCTTAAAAAATCAAAAAAGGGATCAAGCCTACTTAATTTCCTTGGAATCTGCACATTTTTTTCTCAGAACAGTTTTTATTCCCACAGGACATGAATTGCTGTGGCAGAGCTGTCAATGGCAGTGAATGCTGTCGTAGTGGGAGAGAAAATACCATGGTAAGCTGAATGCTAAAATCCATAACCTCGATTTGCAATATAGCATGGGAGCTTTGATGTGTTAGCCACCTCTCTGGCCCTGCTGTGGCGCAGATATTCGGAGCTCTCTGAGCTGTTTTCAGTGCCTGTCTCTTGGAAAATGCTGGGACTGTGTATGTCCTGATTAGCATGAATGGCCATCATGACATGGATTTTAAAACAGTGTTATGGGTTTTAAAACAGTGACATTCTTTCTGAGTCTGCAAGGTGCAACCCTTTTGTGAAATAATGTGGTGACAACGGTAAGCAATGAGTTACCAGCTTCTGGTGCATTGAAGTGATAGATCTTTCTGTGAAAACAGATCTGAATTCCCCACTGTGATCTTTCCCAAACTTTCTCGCCCAATGATGAATGAAGTAAATTCCTCCCTGTTCCAAAACTGTACAATTGGAACCTTTTGGAATATCTGGAGGGACAAAAGTTAATCACATTGTATGTACCAGGCTAGGTACAAAACAAATGAAGGAATGGAAAGAAGAAATTGGTGCATAAGGTATTATGAGTATAAAATGAATTCAGGAAACAGAGGATATAATGAAATTCATTACCAGAAATTTCCAGGGAATTTCTGTGGATTCTTTTTTAGGAAGCATCCAGTGTTGCATGTAATACTCCAACAATTAAGACTTCTTGGAGTCCTTTCATTCAGGTGGTTTATTAATGAAAAATGGTACTGCAAATTTCTGATATTCAGGGACTGATAGAAGGAGAGGACTATATTCTGTAAAAGCTGCAATGTTCTGACTTTGTTTAGAATAGCTGAGTACGTTTGTTTCTTCTTCAGAATGGGGGCTGTTGTGGAGGAAAAGCCAATGGTCCAGGCTGCTGCATGAATGGGAAAGAAGATAGTGTGGTAAGGTGCCTCTCAACTAGTAGTTTTTCCTTTATTTCTATGTTTTAAAGTCTTATATCTGGCTTGTATGCCCAAGCCTTGTGCTTTTGTGTTAGCAATATTTATGCAGAAAAGTGTAGACTAATTTATATTTTATGGTTGGAAGAGCATACCTCAGGAAAGGTATCTTTGACATAATTTAACATGCCAACGTGAAAGGGAAGTCACTTTTGATTGACAAAAACTTATTAGTGTGCTCATGGTTCAGGCTTCTGACAAGACATGCAGGGGAATCAGAAAAATATGACTGAAGAACCTTAAATGCTAAATCAGGTGGCATCATTTTGCTGTGTTTGTCATTTTTTGCTCTATGAAATAGTAACAGGAATTTGAGTAGAAAGAGGAATGAGTTTTGGTTGTATGTGGAGAGCTTTCTCCTCAGTCACTAGCCATTTGCATTTTCTCTGTCACAGACAATGACATCCTCCAACCTGTTCAATTCTTCTGAGTTCCAGCCATTGGATCCCACACAGGAGCCAATCTTCCCACCAGAGTTAATGGTAAGATCATTCAAAAAGAAATAGCAGTGATTTGTTGACTTAGTTGTTCTGCACAAGCTTTGAGTGACTCTGTCCTGAGGAAATGGCTGCTAATAAAAGAAAATGCATAGGCATGAATCCTTCCCTGTTTTATAAAACAGAAGGTGTTTCAGCCAGAATGGTTTAAAAGAAATATGCAGGCCAGGTGCCTGCTCCAGCTGTCTGGCTTTCCTCTCTGGTTCTCACCATATGTGTCTATGCTCTTGGTTGCCTTCCTTTCCAGTCACTGCCTGTCCGGGGGTAGAACAGTTGCTGAAATCTAAATGTCAATTTACTAGGTCAGATGTGAACTTCTGCATCAAATACAGATATATCTGGGCTTGTCTCTCTGTGTTCCCTTTATAGTGTAGGACGAGAAGTAGGAACTACAGGATATAGATTAATATGTCTCAAATAGCTGGCTTTCAAAAAACTTGCCTCGCTGTAGCAGGAGTAGAAGTTGGTCGGCTCACAATGACATTAAAAGTTAGGTGAGATTGGTTTCTCTCCACATTTCATTCCTGTCTTTTTCGGGGATCCTTCCCCCTAAGCAATGTGTCCCAGCCAGGAATCTAATCCAACACATGACACCTTTACAGCTTCCCTCACATTCAACAGCAACTGAAATTCTGTCATTAATTCTGCTGCTGTACCCAGCTTAAATGTGTCATGAGCTACAGCATGAGGAGGTTCTCTTAGACCATACCATAAGATATATTCAGTTTGAGATAGGGCTCCTTTCTTTCTTCTCCAAGAGGTTCCCCTGCCCATGGGAGAATCTTGATCTCATGTTTTCTTTAGTCACTGGATGAAGTAGTTAAAAAGAGAATCAGAACCTGGCCTACCAGGTAATTCCAATTAATCAGTGCTAGAGACTGACATTTTTGGATTGAGATGAGTGGAAAACCCATTGAAACAACTGAAGCCACGGGCATCTGCCAGAACCTTGGTCAGATGGAGCTTGCTGGCACAGATCTTGCTTGGGAGATGTGGCAGCAGGATGCACCTGGCAGTAGTGGGAAGGGAGAACTTTTGTTAGCATGAGAAAGACTTTCAACACTGCTAGCAGAAGGATGGGGAATGGCAAACTGCCAACCACGGTGTGGCTACCCCAGCCCCCTGTCAGTAACTGGGCTGAGGTGGAGCCCAGCATAGCACAGGCCACGCATGTGAGCAGGGATTCTTGGCTCGATGTAGGGGCTGAGCTCTATCTGAATTCCCTTCTGCAGACTCAGAGTAACAAACAGCAGAAGCAGATGTGTTTCAAAGGCGAGCGTGTCATGTGGATCCAGCCCACAACTCTCAGTGAACTGGTGGCTCTCAAATCCCAGTACCCCAATGCCAAACTCGTTGTGGGGAACACAGAAGTGGGTAAGAGAAAGAGCTGATGCTTATTGTGAACAGTTGGAAAACCTTCCATTAAGTAATTTGTGAGAACAGTGCAAATATAAACCTATTTCTTGTCATTGCTGTTAAAAAGCTATTTAATTTTCAGGTTGCATGTAGGAAGAGATTTTCTTCTTGGCTAGATTAATCTTTCAGTGAATGTTTTTCCCCATTCTTTGCTGTGTCAGGTGAAAAAAAAAAAGTTAATCTCCAAGCCTTTGTGCTATTTTGTAGTATTTTCAGAAGAGGAGAGTGACACGGCATAAAATGTCCCAATAATCAAATGAATTCAGTTGTGAAAGCTGCATTTTGAAGGAAATTTCAGTGAGAAAACTCTCAAGCTTTGAAATCTTACTGCTTTCTCACGCCAAATAGATACCTCTGCAAACATAAGTGCTGAGGAGGACAGTTCAGACATATTTAGTAATTCTTTTGTCCTGAGCAATTGGTTCATGAAATAACTCCTAAATGCTGTAGGGTTCATTATATTAATTTTTCTTTCCTGAAGGATTATGTACAGTAGCCATGTTACACAATTAACAAACAGTGTCTTTTCCTTAAGGTATCGAGATGAGGTTAAAGAACCTGCTGTATCCAGTGATAATAGCACCAGCATGGATCCCTGAAATGAATGCTGTTCAGCACACTGAAACAGGTGAGCAAAAAAGAGGCAGAACACTGCAAGGCGAGTGGGGATTCCATGGAATAGTAAAGAGAGCGTGAAGGAAAATCCCCAGATTAAAGGTTGCTTTCTGTATGCATTATAACTTTCCCATGCAGGAAATCAAGTGAGTGATGTGAAAAAAAAAAAGTGAGCTGGGGATGTTTAGCCTGGAGAAAAGGAGGTTCAAGTGTGACCTTATCACTTTCTACAACTCCCTGAAAGGAGATTGTAGCAAGGTGGGGGTCAGTCACTTCTCCCAGGTAACGTGAGACCGGACAAAAGGAAAGTGCCTCAAGCTGTGCCAGGGGATGTTCAGATTGACATCAGGAAGAATTTCTTCTCTGAAAGCATGGTTTAGGATTGGAATGGGCTGCCCATGGAGGTAGTGGAGTCACCACCCCTGGAAGTGTTCAAGAAATGACTGAACATGACTTTTAATGCTGTGGTTTAGCTGTCATGGTGATGTTCAGTCAGAGGCTGGACTCAATGTTCTTGGAGGTCTTTTCCAACCTTAACAATTCTATAATTCCATTGCTTTAGCTTTGTGATGGAAATGGGTCAACCTTACAAATAAAAGTACCGGGGACAATGTAGTGTGCGTAGCCCAATATCTGGGTTTTTTTTAAGTGTGGAAAGTGTATCTTTTTTTAAAGATATTTAAAGTGTGGAAACTGGAAAGGAGTTGGAGTTCACTTCCCATACCTATAGGAGGCCAATATTGTTATTAAAACACTGATGCAAAAGGGTGGTGGGTTACTGTCATGTGAGAGACAGCACCAGCATGAGCTGTGGTTTAAAGGTGAATTTTATTCTGAGGAGGTGATGTTTACATGTAATGTATTCTAAATAGTCTGGTGTGACTGGTCTAGTTAAACTCAGCGTCATCTCAGCTTTGCAGACAGTTATAACCATCCTTCTGTACCTCAACATTTTGGAGAACAACAGTTCTTTTCCTTTGTTTGTTTACAGGGGTCACCATCGGCGCTGCCTGTACCCTGAAGTCAGTAGAGGAGGTGATGAGAAAAGCAGTGGCAGACCTTCCTCCATACAAAACAGAGATCTTCCAGGCTGTGCTGGAGCAGCTGCGGTGGTTTGCGGGGCCACAGATCAGGAATGTTGCTGTAAGTGACTCGGGAACACCAGGGGCTGTAGTTGAAAGCTCAGTCTGAGGAGCTGCCCTGCCTCATGCAGTGCTGGTGTGCCCGGTGCTTCTCACAGGAGAAGGTTTGCAAACCTTGGGGAAGAAACCAGCACACAAAAATCAACCCCAGAAAGTGGTGGGGTCTCAGGGGGTGTCTGTGCTGCACTGGTGTCACACATCCAGCAAACAAGGGAAACATGGCAATTGTCCGGGTTTTCCGTTGCTGTTATCACCAAGTGGGGGAAAGTGTAGTGAGATTTGACTAATTTAACAAAAAAGGTATTTTGAGTGCTGGACAAACTTCAAAGGAGCAGATGTGTGTGTTATTGCCATGACAACTAGGGTAGTCCTAGTGTTAATGTATCAGATCTGGCAAAATTTCTTCTGGTTCTAAAGGGGAAGGTGTGTTCAAACTGTGTGCTCTAAGAAAAAAATATCAAGCAAGCAGTTAAACCAGCTGTCTGGGTTTGAAGGACAGGTGTGTGCTAAGGAAAGCAGGAGCCTCCCTTGGAATGGAAAATGTAAACCCTTTCCCTCCAAATTATTGTAATTTTGAAATTAAGGAGCTCTCAGGCAAAGATAAGGGAATAGGAATCACAGTTCTTTACTAGTATTTATAATAAAGCGAACAAACAACAGCTCCTATGGCATTAACACCAAAACAGAAGCAGGAACCCGGTCCCAGCCCTCTGGGCCTGCAGGCACTGTCCCCTTGGGTGCAGTGACGGTCACAGCCGGCAGGGGGTGCTGGTGGCGCTGGGTGGGCGGGGCAGGTGCGATGATTCCCCCGCGGCTGCAGGGGGCGCTGTGGCGCGAGCTCCAGCAGCGCGTGGCAATGGCGGCTCGGCCGGGACGGGGAGGGATGGAAGAGAGAGAGAGGCTTTGCTTCACAAACCCCCTGGGGCAGTCGGTCCCGGTGCCCCAGCAGGACTCTCAGAAGCAGCAAGCTGGGATGGTGGGACGTCTCGGCAGGCAGGGGGAGCGGGGCGGCAGCGCAGTGAAACCCAGAGCAGTGCCGAAGGAGCGGCGGGACAGGGGCAGGGGCAGCAGCCCGGCTCCCAGCAGGGCGGGGAGAGGCGAGCTCAGGATCCCGGGCACCCGAGCAGATGGCAGTAGGTGCCAGCTCAGAGCAGAGGCTCAGCGCACGGCAGAGGAAGCAGCTCTGGGTGGGGGTGCCAGCAGCAGCAATGAACTCCTCTTCCCAAAGCAGCACCTCCAAGCGTCCTCCTCGGAAGCCGAGAGCAAGAGAGTCAGCAGCTGCTCCAGCCCTGCCTTTTACCAGCCCAATTCTCCGTCCCTCTGAGAGAAACTCCCAGATAAGAGAATTGCAACCAGATGCCTTTCTCTCTTGAGCTGGGCCACTTCTTTTGTTCTTCTTAAGTACCCAGTCATTAGTGTTTCCTAGCAACTTATGGGAAAAAATTCTATACATAAAAAGGAACAAAAGGAAAGAAAACCTAAGCCCCAACACCATCCTACCAAACGTGAACTTCTGTTCCATGAGACACTGTCCCATATATTTGTATTGGAGCCAAAAACCTCAGGTTCCTGATTGTTACTGAAAATTTAGTTTCATGGATCTTTCCTTAATGGCAGCTACAGTCATTGAATTTTGTCATGGTTGTGCATATGAGGTTTGAGCATAAGGTAGTCTCAATGCATTAACACAACTCTGTTCTAAATATGTTTCGGGCAAATGTTAATATTGTCTGAGATAGCATCTGATTTCGTGCCGTTTAGGTTTTCCCAATTGAGGCCAAAAATTACTTAGATTTTTAATATTTATCTGATGCATTAATTTCACTCTAGGCTATTGGTGGGAATATAATGACAGCAAGCCCAATTTCTGACTTAAATCCTGTGTTAATGGCAAGTGGAAGCAAACTGACTTTGGTATCAAAAGGTAAGTTGCTTACATTTCCCTGTGGCACTGAGGAGAGTGGGATAGTCAGCAGTCCTCTGCTATGGGTTGTTAGGTCAGGCTAGAATTTGCAAGTGGAAATTAATATTATTAGTCTGAGTCTTCAGTGTTTTCACTCTTTTTGAGGCTGAAGTCCTAAAGCTTGGCCTAAGGTGGGCTTGCTAAACAATTTTGAACTTCTTTGCCACATTGAATCTCTGTTACTGTGTAAATACTTAGAGATACTTCCTTGTGAATAGCTGGTTCAAGATGTGTATTAATGAAAAATAATAGGCATGAAGTAGTTTCTGTCTGTATCATACTTTAATCCTTCTGGTTTATTCAGAGAAAGATTGAAGCTTGCTTTGTTTTCTGTGAAGAAAGCCAAGCATCTCAGTTTTCATTTGTTCTTAGGAATAATTTTTTTTTAAATAGAGTCCTTGAAGCAAGTGGACTGTCTGGTCAGTGAACTGAGTGCTGATTTGTGTGCAGGCCGTGGAAAGGAGAGAAAGGGGGATTTCATTAGAGTGTTGGAAACTGGCTCAGTTGGAAGCTCAGATTTAATTAGATAAAGAAGGAAGGAGGTCTCTTATCAGTTCCTGTGCAAAGAAAATTTAATGTGTAGGCAGAAGCTGTCATGGAGTCCATAAATACCAAAGTAAATCTGAGGAACTTCTTCCTGATTTGGTGAAAGAGGGTGAAAAAATGAAATCGGATATCGTATTGGGAGTGATTTGCATAGTTTGATGGCTCTTTCACACATATTATTGCCATTTTTCATTTATTCACCATTGATGACACTTGCTTTACAGAGGGCAAAAGGACTGTCACGATGGACGAGAAGTTTTTCACCGGGTACAGGAGGACAATAGTTAAGCCTGAAGAAATACTTCTCTCTGTTGAAATACCCTACAGCAAGAAGGTAAGCTTGTAAGAAAACTTCACTGTCTGTGGAGCTAAAATGCTGTTATTTAAGTGTTGTTTTCAAATTTAGGCACCTTTTCCCTGACTGACCCCCAAATGCTTATGTAGTTCCCAAGTGGACCAGGAAGAAAGTGAAATTTGGAGAAAATCTAGCAACACACTATTTTTGGCAAGCAAGGGGAGCAGGGCTCTCTGATAAAGTATGGTAAGCCCAAGAATATTTCTGGTGCAAGAAAGAGCAATTTCACTTTATTATCTGAAGATTTTTAAGTGCATTTGGTCATGATAAAAAGTGTCAAAGTGATGTTCCCAGAGGCTGCAGTTCTGCTTGAAAAGTAGTACAGAAAAGGTTTTAGCAATTCCTGATGTGGAGTGAAGTTAATGTGTCAAAGATTGCTGCTTAATTTCTATGAGCTTAAATGGGAAAAGAAGTAAAACTCTGCTTTTTCCTTTAGGACTGAGAACATCAGACTGTAATTTTATACTTGTGAAGGTATTTACCTTGAGGCTTGTGGCCTCAAGTCATAAGATGCAAGGATTTACAGTATAGTGACATATTTTCTTTATAAATGGAAAACACTGATTTACTTGAAATGCCATTGTATTATGGGGCAGAACTAATCAATCCCCCATCTATCCTCTCAAATTATTATATTTAACTGCTGAGGGAACAAAATTATTTTATTTAGGGTGGTTTTCCATCTACTTCTGAGCAATCCTTCTTTGGTCTTGTGATAAAAGCATCACTTTATGCCAAAATGAGAAACACGCTTGAGGTTGCCAATGGAAATCACCAAATTCCTCCATCCATATGACAGTCTCATGGCAATTTCACAAAACAGCGTTTATAATTGGGGTAGTGGCTTCAGCCCTCTGTTATATGCAGCTCATTGATCTGAAAAACTAAACCAACTTTTGAACTCTCAACTTCATGGTTTCTTGGCTGATCTTTGCTCACAAGTAGGGAGACTAAAATTCTTCAGGGCATGTTTGAAGGTGCTGGCATGCGGCAGGCAAAGTTTTCTGCAACTGTGATTTCCTCATGAATGAAAGCAAGGCTGTTTCAGCACCCAGCTAGATAGAATATTTATGTTTGTTTGAAACTGGTGTTATGCCTTGCCTTTCTGTAACTTGTCACACCAAGGGTAAGACTGGCCAAACAACAGAAAGAATGAACATGCTGTCTTGTTTGCCTAGAGACCCAGGCAAGCAGCTGATGTGGTGGTTCACTTACCTACGCTCCTAGTGAGGAAAGGTCGTGAGTGCCTTTCCTCCCACAGGACTCTGAATCAAGAAAATGAAGGTGTCTTGTGAGGAGTGAAGGCAAATATTGCCCTCTTGTTGCAATCCTGTTATCGGAAATCTCTTGATTATGCAGCAAGAGAGGAGGCTGCTTTTGCTCCTCTTTGAAAGCTAATTATTTTAACAAGCAGAGTGGCAGAATGTCCTCACTGGAAGGATGCTATTGATGCTCCTCTGCTATTATCTGCTGGCTGCTGAGTAATTATTTGAATTCAGGAAATGAAGCACATCCTTTAGTTATATCTCCAGTAACAAGTCCTTGACGCACAAAAGGGGCCTCTTGTGAAATTCTTCTCATTGTCAACAGGAGAGAAATTGTTCTATCAATAATGAAAGAATTGCTGTCCACTTCAGATTAGAAGAAATTTATGGAGCAGACTGTTGTGTTGTGTGGGGTCACTTGGCTGAGCTGTTGGAGAAGAGACTTGTCAGAAAACTCTCCAGAAGGGCAGTGCAAAGACACCAGATCTGATTCCTCTCTTAGTCTGCAGGGTGCCTGAACAGCAATTTGTCCTAACCTGCAGTACAGGCAAGAGGACTGACCATGCTGTGGCTCCAGGGTGACACTGGTACATGTGTGTCCTGGTAGAGTGTTAATCTCATATTTACTGCCACTCTTCATAGGAGAGCTGCTGAGTTTTGTGTGCTGTTGCTGCTGGTGCATTTACAAGAATTTCCTCTCTCTGTGCAGACCAGGATAGTAACTGAGACTTTTATTTCCAGTAACAGATTAAATTTTCTTTTATTAATTAGTCTGGTCTACTCTAGAACTGAGAGACACTTGTGATTATTGCTTTCAGTTCTTGCAGATTTCAAAGACTTCTGAAGGAAAGGGGCTCAGGATATGAGTTTTACTGATTAGACTTCCAGCTTAGCAGCCTATGAGGAAGAAAAACTTGCTGAGAAACTGTAATTTTGTTTATGTACAAACAATCTGTCTTGGTTCTTCCTCTTGAGATATGAAAAATTTCCTCCACAGTCCTAGGCTTGGTGACAACCACTGAACTGATACATTAGACTTAATAATTGAATTATGTGAAAATAAACAGTGCTGTCTGAACAAAGATGTCCTGCTTGGCCCTGCACCCAGATACTGTTTCCTGGAATAGCTCCTTCACATAGAGATAGGTTAACAGCTTGTCCATATTTATACTCCAAAGCATGCCAAGGTAGAGAATAAATAAGTATTTTCCTGTCTTCCAGGGTGAATACTTCTCAGCTTTCAAGCAGGCTTCCCGTCGTGAAGATGACATTGCTATTGTGACCTGTGGGATGGGAGTCCTGTTCCAAGATGGCACAAGCCGAGTGGAGGAGATAAAACTAAGCTATGGTGGAATGGCTCCTACAACTGTCCTGGCACTAAAAACCTGCAAGGAGCTCACTGGCAGGTAGGAATTTTTCTGTGATAAAAAGACTGTCTAACGGAACTGTTCTGATTTTTACAGGAGCAGTTTAAATATCTGAAATATCCTAAATTCTGTCTAAAAGTTAAAGGAGAAAAGGGAAGAAGTATAGTTATGCTTCTGGAGAAGTATGTTTTGTGTAATGCCTTGCTTCCTCTAGTATTCCTTACCCTCAAAAATCCATGTAATTTTCTCATTCATAGAACCATTTTCTTGCCAAATTCACTCATCTGTTGAAGTGGACAGAAGCTAGATGCGTGCATGACCTACAAAACTGGGTTCATTTCAAACTGGCTTGAAAAATCAGTGCTTTTATCATGTAATAGCTTTGCCACATCTTTAGGAAAGGTAACATGAGCCCAAGATGACAGCAAAGCACACGCACGTGCTGTGAACAGATAGAACTGATGGCTGTTGCTTGAGAGCTTGTGGAAAGAGCATGAAGTTGTGTCAGGGGAGATTTAGGTTGGATATTAGGAAAAGATTCTTCAGCCAGAGGGTGGTTGGGCTCCCCAGGGCAGTGGTCACAGCACCAAGCCTGACAGAGCTCAAGAAACATTTGAACACTGCTCTCAGGCACTTGGTGTGACCCTTGGGTGTTCTGTGCAAGGCCAGGAGCTGGACTCCAGGAACCTGATGGGTCCATTCCAACTCAGCATATTCTGTGATCCTGTGTCAGAAGAGTTAGTCTGCCCTGGTGAACTGAGGTCTGAACAAGAGCTCTGTGTCACCTTTGTTCCCTTGCAGAGACTGGAATGAGAAGCTGCTGCAGGATGCCTGCCGCTTACTGTCTGGTGAGATGGATCTGTCTCCTTCTGCTCCTGGAGGGATGGTGGATTTCCGACGCACACTCACCCTTAGCTTCTTCTTCAAGTTCTACCTGACAGTCCTTCAGAAACTGAGCAAGAGTGGCCCTGTGAGTGCTCCTTGGGAAGGTGGATTTGGGGAAGGAGAATCTCCTTGTGCTGCCTTGGTGGGGAAGGCACGGGGAGGGTTCAGATCTGAGCAGAGTCGCATCTGATAACAAAATCCATGCTGCAATAGCTGCCAGAGCTACTCTACTGCTTGCATAACAGTGACTTGTGTATCTTCCTACTTGCTTCCTTGTGGCACCCTCACCTTGTGGTGGAAGGGTGTTGCTTTGTGGGTTCACAGGATGATTCCTGGACTTCTCCCATTTTCTGCATTACAAGTGGTCTTGTGGCTCTGTGGTTATTCTTGGCACAGAGCCTGAGCCTCGTTTGCCTTTAACTCAGTAGATTATGGATTACCTTAAGTGGGAGATGGAGAGTGGAAAATATCCTGAGCTACTAGGGAATGAGAAAAGAATTGGAAAGGAAGGTGATTTTTTTTTAATATGTCTCTGGCAGAAAAATATGTGTGAGCCCGTCCCTTCAAACTACGTCAGTGCTACAGAGCTGTTTCACAAAGATCCCATTGCAAATGCCCAGCTCTTCCAAGTAAGTAGCAACTTTCCCAAGTTGCAGTGTCAGCATGGCATAGACTCAGGCTTTTCTGTAGCTCAGTCTGTGCTCAGCCATCACATAAACTTATATAATGCCATGGGTGAAGCTTGAATTTGGATCTCAGTCCTTTCCTCACTTTAGGATACTCTTCTTTCCTATCATTGCCCAAGACCGCTGCTGGCAGCTTTATAAAAATCGCTTTTCCTCCTGTAGCCAGCTGTCTATCCAAATTGAAATTCCCCTTCTTCTTTCCCCAGTTATAAGCTGTCTTTCTTGACATCTCTCAGACTTCAGACTCAGGATGTATCTTCTTATTTCTCTGTTACTGACCCATTCTCTTCAGTTTTGAGAGTAGAATCCAGTTTAAGAACTTGAACCCTCTTATGTAAGCTGTGAAATCAAACGCTTCTCTTCCCCAGCAATTTCAAAACCCAAACTCCTTTCACTTCATTCCCTACAGCTCCCCTCTCTGTAGTCACATGTTGTGGCATCTTTTTTACCCTCCCTTCCCACAGGACTGAGTCCCCATCCCATTCCCCATTCACTGGAACGTCTCACAGTGCTTTTTGCTCTCCCCATAAATGCTTCCATCCCCTTCAACACAAGCCAGTAGTAGTCACCCATGTGTTTTACTGCAGGAAGTGCCCAAGGGCCAGGCTGTGGAAGATATGGTGGGCAGGCCTCTTGTGCACGTTTCAGCAGCCAAACAAGCCAGTGGAGAAGCTGTGTACTGTGATGACATCCCTCACTACGAGAACGAGCTGTACCTAACACTGGTGACCAGCACCAAGGCCCACGCTAAGATCCTGTAAGTGTCACTTCTGAGTTCCAGATGCTGGAAGCATTCCAGTGCCTGGTGACTTAGCAAACATCAATCTGCCAAGGTGTGGGTGAGGGAAAGGTTTTTGCTTAGGTGGGAACTCCAGTCCTTTGCACATTGTTACACGGAGGCGAGCTGTGTGTGTGTGTGACAGCTGCCTTGCAAGTCTGCGTCAGTGGGAATATGAGGAAACTAACGCCAAACTTTGGGCTTTGCTGAAGCACAAAAGCCCTCAGCCTAAGCAAACTTTTTGCATTTCCCATCTCTTATACTCAGGCATGCAGGATTAAAAAGGAGCAGGGTAGGAGAGCACCACAGAGGCTGAGATGTCATTTTAATCACTAACCAGCACATGCAGCTTGAAGATCCTCTATCTGCCTGAAAAATTAGGTTGTAAGATGCCGTTCTACCAGCACTCCTGCTGGTGAGTCAGCTGTGTGCACTGGGTTTTGCCTTGCATGGTGCTTGCCTGCACTGGCTGTGATCAAACCCTCTGCACAAAAGCCATTTGTGAATTGGCTTCAGCTGTGAGGTGTAGCCCTGTTTGTGTTAGGCTGTAGCAAGGTGGACAGGTCAGTATTTGGAAGTGCAGCTGTCTCAGAAAACACCCATCCAGGGCATGACTGGTACCAAACTTAAAACAATAGTGAATAACCAACTCAGAAAAGCCAATCCTGGCAGGTAATGCCATCTGTGTTCTCATATGAATTTTAATGCTGTTATATTGCAGGCCTTACTGCACCCACAAACCCTAATTTTGTTTGCTTGGTGGTGTCTCTGCAGGCTCTCATCTGCCCTCAGCTGCTTTGGTGTGGGACACTCTTGTGTTACACCGGCTCGTGTCATCCTCAACAGCCTTGCAATGTGCTGTTCATTCCTTAGGCAATACTTCCTGCCCAGTTAGGCTTCCCATCCAGAGGTTTCCCATTGTGTCATGGACAGCATGGTGGTCATGGATGCACGGATGTAGTAGACGACTCCCAGGTTATGAAAGAAACTGCTCTGTCATCACAGTTAATTTTCAGGTGTTGCAATGTGCAACGCAGACACTTAAGTGTTGTTACTACCACCAGAGCAGATGGGGAGATAGAGAAAGCATCACATCCATGCTTGTGACCACAACATGCAGTGTTTTCTAGAAGCTGCTGTACACATTCTCTTGCATTTACATTGTGTACACGCATTTCAGCCTGGGAGACTGTAATATTCTGTAGAGGAAGTAGTAGAATATTTAATCAGGGGAGAAAAGGATCCCAACCTATGATTTTGGCAGTCAATATGTTGATTCTGAAAACTTGACTTCATCTGAGTTGGTTTCACTGGGTTTGAGCACCAAGTGTAAATCAGACATCATCTGCCTCTGCATTTGTAACTAAGGGAGAGTGTTAGGAGGTTGTTTCTGAGCTACTGCTGCAGAAGCACAGGAAAGAGAACTTTCCAAAGAAAAATAGCATTTTGAGTACTTGCTGTCTAAGGGTTCATGTGGGAAAGTTCATTCATACATTTAATGTTTTTTTTAAAAAGTCTGTGGCTCACTGGGATGCATTAACAGCTGCTTTCAGGAACAGTTTATATCAAAGTTTCAGGAATCTAAACAAGTTGCTGAAAAAATTGCAGCAATTTACAGAAGGCAATAAATCGTTCAGTCAGCAAAATCAAAGCCACAACTGTTCTATTCACAGCTGTTTCTCTGTAAAGCCAATATACAGAATATTGCAAAAGGAACCTGAAAGTCTTTTGTAATATATTTCTTACTAAGTTCTCCATAAAAAAATTAATTATATTGCTCTTTTTTAGTTACTTTGTCACTGAGTTTTAAATGTATATATGACTGAAGGAGACAAGCATTTTGGTTAGATACCTCTTTTCCTCCTGATTACCAAAGAAGGCCTTTCATGAAGGTTTTTGTCTTTTCAAGCATCACTTCTTTTGCATCCTCTTAAAAACCCTGAAGCTTCCTTGTGACTGATCCTCAACAATTTCTCCCTGACTTGCCCATGGCAGATGATACATGCATGCGCTAAAATTTCGTATTTATCCATAGACAGGGAATTCTTGCCTTTATGGCAAGAATCATGACAGCTAAGACGACAATGAAGGCACAGCATCACTAACACCAGCTTGTCATCAAAGGATCTTTAGTACATGTGGCAATCGGATCAAGTTCAGACATGTCTTAGGGAAAAGATGTACGACATAGTCCAAAGAAACAGGCTGGTGATTAGTCTTTCAGTCAGGATTAACATTTTCATATAGATCCCAAATGATTTTATTCTCATATGTTACACTTTCTGTCACTGTCTCACACAATATTCACGTGGCATAGCCAAACTTGAGGGAATCAGGCCTGAATTTGTTTTGAAATCTCGTAATTCCTTACACAAAATAAAAAAGAGAAGTAACACTGTCTCTCCTTCTTTCCTTAGTTCTGTAGATGCATCTGAAGCTCAGAGTGTTCCTGGGTTTGTGTGCTTTGTCTCCGCCAAGGATGTTCCTGGCAGCAACATCACCGGCATTGCTAATGATGAGACTGTCTTCGCTAAGGATGTGGTATGGAGCTAAAAACAGCCCTTTTCAATCATGCTGCTGGGGAGATAACATTTCTCACGTTGTCCAGTCAAGTCCTCTACCTTATACAGAGATAATTCTAACTGCACTGGGGTCAGTAGAAATCTTGGTGCTAAATTCAATAAGGCCCCTTGCCCTGTGCCCCTCTCATCTGTGTTATCTCCATGGTTCTTCTCTAAGCTGCAGCCCCCTGGGACAGGCTCAGTTGCTGTCCAAATTTGCTTGTGATTATTTTCCCTGGGCTGGTTTTTAATAGGCTGGTCTGAACAAACTGCATAAAAGGAATAGATAAAGAAAATTATCGTGAGTCTCTTGTTACTGCAAACACACACCCCAAGTGATGGTGGGTCCTAATCTTGCCTGTAGGTCACCTGTGTGGGTCATATCATCGGTGCAGTCCTTGCAGACACACAGGAACATTCCAGGAGGGCAGCTAAAGCTGTGAAGGTTAAGTATGAAGAACTTAAACCTATTGTCACAATTCAGGTAAGATGGCTCAGTTCTGCACCTGCAGTTGCCTTGGGACCCCCTGGTGGCTAGTTCTGTTCTCACACATGTGGTTGCTTAACCCCACGTTTTGTTTGTGTTTGTGGGCACAACAGGATATGGATAGAACAAATAATTTGTGTATTTAAATATAAAGAAGGCACATCTTTGATGCCCTACTGATTTAGACTACCTTAACTTGTTCTGTGCTATTTAAAGCTGAAACAAATAAACAAAGCTCGGGGAGATAATATTGTGCCCAGCAGAAATTTGTTTAAATGCACAAGGTTACTGTGAGTTACATTCTTACCACAGAGGCTTGCTTTTAATATTCTCTGGTGTGACCCTGCTGGCTTCATTGATACCCATTCCCTCTTCATTCTCTCATTTATAACAAGCAATAATAAGGTGTGAAAATGTCTTTTCTAGCTCTGCCACTGCACAGTTTCTCTGAGATTTCTGCAGACTTGTCTAGTTTCTAAGCTGATGAAATTAGTTTTCAGGAGTTCACTCCCTGCTGTGAACAGTATGGACACAGTCTTTAAGTGGCTTTTCTCAAAGCTGAAGAAATGAATGTCAACAGTGCGTGATCATTTCAGGCTTTTTTATTTTTTTAACTAGAAAATTTGCTGGCAAGATTTCCTTATGAGACAGTAAAAGCAAATGATAATGCCTACACAGCATTCCTATCTAGAAATGAGAAAGAAAAATATATGAAGCCGTTCTTAATGGAGAAATTAGAAACATAGGATTCTAACAAAATGTTTTTAATAGTCAGTATTTCATACCATGTATTTTGTAATGTGAATTATTTTCATGCAAATAGAAAGAGTCTGTGCACTGTCATACAGACATTGCTACTGTCATCTGAGGACAGAGATTTTGGGTGATTTGTGTGATTTGTGGATTAACAAAAAATATGTGAGAACTTTGCCTTTTCCAAGGCTTCTAGTTGTTTATTCTACCAGGGAACATGACAGTGGAGCCAAAAGCGTGCTGATTTTTTGGTTTTGGTTGTTTCATCATTCTGTGGGGTTTTTTTTTTTTTTGTTTTTTTTTTTTTTTTTTTTTTTTTTTATNTGTTTTTTTTTGTTATGGAAAGCTTCAGTTTTGGCAAAAGGAAAATGCCTTTCCTAAAACTTCCCTTAGGAAGATGATTGTATATTATCTCAGAAGTGAACTACTTCTGCAATTCTTATCTGAGGGATTTAGTTTTCTCTTCCTGTCTCCTTCTCTCTCTTTTTTTTCCCCCCTTATTTTAATTTCTCTCATCTTATGGGCTACAGACAAGAGTTACTAGAAGCTGTAAGTTATAGCCCTGGTGGCTACAGGCCTTGAGGTTCTGGGTCTACAATGTAAATTGAGTCACAAGGAGTCCTTTAAGATTGTCCAGTTATGGTGTTGGTTGTGAAATTTCTGTGTTGCCAAAAGTTATTTTGTACTGCTTTTACTCAAGTCTCTTGTCTATTACCATAGAAAGTGTCTGATAAGTTCTTGTGCTTTTTATCTTGGATATTTCTTCTTCAGTCAGAGGAAGGTATGATTTCATTCCACTTACACAAAAATGTCATTGTGTCATTCTGTTTCCTAGGAAGCTATTGAGAAACAATCCTTCTTTAAGGATATAAAGAGGATTAATAAGGGAGATGTGAAGAAAGGATTTGAAGAATCTGATCATATTTTGGAAGGTGAGAATATGCATTAATAATTCTTTTAAAATAGGGTAGTTTGTGATAAAAAAAAGCCAAGCTATCATCCTCCTTTTTATGCATATGATACTGAGAGTAAGGCTTGCAGGACTAAATTAACTTCATATAAAGTTTCAGAGTGGTATACAAATTTTATTATTTCAAACAGACTTGGATGCTCCCAGCTGTGCACCCAGAAAACACTCTTTTTCAAAGGAAAGACACATTTTCCTTGACCAGATATTCTACAGAGTGGTATTTTTTTTTCCTGAAATTTTTCCTGTCCAGATATAGTCTGGTCTAAATCTTACAGACAGCCAATTTCCTTTAATATGGTGTATGGCTGTATCCTAGGAAAACGGGACACAATGAACAGATCAGGGCCATGACTGAGAAAGGAGGTTGATGCTGACATTTAACTGTGTATAGCATGACTGGAAATTGTACCCTCAGCACTGCCAGGTAAGATGTCCTGGGAAAGAACCACATCTTAGTTAGATCATCTTGAGGCATTTTGGGTTTCTGTTTTTGTTCTCCTGTTTCAAAGTCTGTAACCTTGTATTTTATCTACTCAGCTAGACTATATTTGATTTATTTTTATTCTTATCTCAGTGGTGTCTTGAAAGGCACCAAATACTGCATCTTAAGGGTTGCTGGGTCAATGGCAATTTTTGGCAGGCTTATTTTTGAAATGCCAGCCACTTGTGTTTTGGAATGGAGATTTCTAGAAAGTGGAAAGGAGGCATGTCTGGATCTTTATTTTGTTTTGTTGTTTTGTTTTGAGTTTATTTTTTGTTGTTTTTAAACATTGAACCAGAAGTGTCAGTTTTAGAGCTAGTGATACCCAGTGCTGGGCAAAGCAAAGGGTTGTCAGTTAACACATGGACAAAAGGCAGTAGATTGAAGACAGTGTGTGATGGGAGACACCTTATAACACCAGGGATGCCCTTTCTATGGGGCATTTATTTCAATTTTCTAGGAGAGATGTATGTTGGTGGTCAGGAGCATTTCTACCTGGAAACTCACTGTACTTTGGCTGTGCCAAAGGGAGAAGATGGTGAGATGGAACTCTTTGTGTCTACCCAAAACCCAATGAAGACACAGGTACTGTCTCCTTAACCTGGTGCCTAAAAGGCATTTGTTTCTCAGTTTCAGACTAGATGAATGGTTGTTTTATAGTTGCTCTTATTTTATTCTTCAGTTAAAAAACCACATAGAGTTGGGTATGGGATCTAAAGTCCTTATCCATCCTGCTGGAGTCCTGAATCTCCTTCCAGGTGACAGAAATGTTTCTGTTGGCAACACATCTTTGTTAAGAGGGATTACATGCTTAGCCCTTTCTGGGGTGGGTCCCAGCTGCTCAGGAGACATGATGCTTCAATGACACAGCAGAAGGAGAGGTGGTGAAACCACTGGCTGTGCACCAGCTCTCCCATTCCATGAGATAGGATGCTGGCACCATGGGGTGTCCTTGGCCTGTTTAATGGCTCATCAAGACTGTCCAAAGGTCTCTCAATACAGTGAAAGCGGTATGGATGTCCAACCCTGTGCTAAATGAGACCTGTGTCTTGGTAACCTCATCTTGTGTCAGTCTGTTCCTGAATCTGGCCCTGTCTGCTGCCAAACTGTGACTTTTCCCCTCAGAGATCAAATGCTGGGCTTATTGGCTCCAATTGCATCAAATCCATTATTTGCACAGTTGAAATGGTTTCAGGAAGGCAATGTGTTGGCATCTGGTTCTTAACACCAGCTGAGCTCCCTACATTTCCTGCTGTTTTGTTTTTCTTTAGGAGTTGGCTGCTAATGCACTGGGAGTGCCTTCAAATCGGGTTGTGGTTCGAGTGAAAAGAATGGGAGGAGGATTTGGAGGAAAGGAGACTAGGAGTACTATTTTGACATCTGTAGTGGCTGTTGCAGCCTTCAAGTAAGTTTGGGTGTGGGAAACAGGGATTTTTTTTTTCCTTCAGACTGTCCCAGGCTGCCTCTTTCTGGAGCACCATTTGCACTGGAGCATTTTCAATGCTCTCCATGTCTTGTTACCGTACAGTTTATAGCAAGCTTGGGATTTCCCAAGGGAGGTGTCTAATGGGTGCTTAGGTGAAAGAAGGGATTGAATCTGCCCAGAGGGGCTAAGTTTATGTAGGAATGTCAGTTTTTAATAGGAAAGGGGGAAAAACCTCCTTAATCTTTATTCCTTTGGTGCTCTCTGAAAATTCTTGTATTTCAAATTATTTGCCTCTCCCCCTCACTTCAACCCAAACCATTTCAAAATCCAGCACCAGCCATGTTTATTGTTTTGTTTAATAGAGGTATGAGAATCTCTTCCTTGTTCAAAACTCTACTACACCAGTCTTGCACCATTGTTTGTCTGCTCTTCTGCAAATTCCCTCTTTGGATTTTTCCCTAGGAACAGTGGCAGGCTTTGAAATCCACACTTTTCAAACCCCTAAAATCTCACAGAATGAACCTAGGCAGCAACCATTTGTGAAGAGTAGATTGGAAATGTGCTCATGGTTTTCTGGAGTTTTGCTGTGGGGTCATGTTAAACTGTGCAGGTTTTGGGTGAACATGGCCTCTGAGATGACATTTCTGCCCTGCCTGTAACCCTGCCCCTCCCGGCAGCACTAGAGGGATCTTGCAGCACAGCAGCAGTTCGATACGAAACCTTTGGAAGAGAACAGTCAAAATGAAACTCTGTTTTTAATTTGACTTCATTTTTTTCCTGTGCTGAGCAAACAACCTGTTTTTTCTAATTAATCAGCATTCTTTTCTTCTCTTTATCTCTGCCAGCCAAACCACTGTTTGACGTCCTGGAGGTTACAAAATAAAACATCTATGACGTTTCCTAGATACTTGTACAACCTGCAATCAGGCACTTGGAAGGCAAAATTGTTGGAAAATAAAGAGCATCTCCTGCTCTCCTCCTTGGTTTTGTCCATGGATAATAAATAAGCAAATAAAAAAACAAGGTCAAATTGAAGGCTAGTTAGTACTTTACTTTGCATTATTATATAATTCCCATGGCATTCTCTCTTTTGAAGCCAAAAGAGTGTCTTGAGAAATAGTCTGGAAAACAGTGATTGCTCAGTTATTAACATCTATCTCTATAAGAAGTTATCCTTTTTAATACAAGTCTTTGCAAGAGTTTTCACAAACAGGTCCCAGCTTTGGAGATGTTTACTTTTTTTTACTCAGTCTTGCCATTTTCTTAGGAGGAAGATATACAAACCAAGCAGTTTACCCTTAACTGTCCATTGCCACTCTGGAAAGACAAAGAGAAGAGTCTTGTCCTGCAGGAACTGCATTGTGCATTTCAGGCTTTGCCTAAAAACTGTCTTCTTTAACAGAACTGGCCGTGCAGTGAGGTGCATGCTGGATCGAGATGAGGACATGCTGATAAGTGGTGGGAGGCACCCGTTCCTGGGGAGGTACAAGGTATGCACACACATGAGAAGAATCCATGTGGTCTCAGTGTTGTCCCCTGAGACATCAGAGAGCAGTAAGATACTGTGAGAGACTTGCTGCTATGGTCATTTCACTGCTGATTTCCCTTGCTGCAAATGGGCTGGGTCAGACGGGCTTGTAGCATTTTTCCTGTTAAAGTGCTGCAGAAGCTATTTTGGCTTGGATTGTTCCCTTCTTGTGACGTCAGCATAAATAATCCTGTGTTCCTTGCAACCAAGACTTTGCCCCTGCTGACAATCCCATTGCTCTTAGAGGCTCCCCTATACCTTTAAAGCATCCTTTACACAGAAACATGCTTCATTAACTTCCTTTCTGCTTCAGCACCCATCCACCTGCTGCTGCTTTTGAAAGCAAAAACCTGTTAAGGAAATTGTGGCTGTAATAAGCAGCCAGTACTAGAAGATTTCTCTGGAGCAAGATTGACACATGCACGGACCCTTTACTGGGGAGCTCCCTCAGCTGCTGCCTGTGCCTGTACTATGCTGCACTGGGGACAGTCAGCCCTCTCTGCCTGTCTGCCATCCATTCGGGTTTTGAAGGGAAGCACAAACCAGAACATTTTGTAGGAAACTGGTTACTGAGGAGACACTCTCTTGACAGGTTGGTTTCATGAAGAATGGGAAAGTCAAGAGTCTGGAGGTGTCATACTACAGCAATGGGGGCAACTCTGTAGATCTCTCTCATGGTGTAAGTAAAATTTTCTGATGGCTAATTAAGCAGGTGTTTTTCTGTGCAACCTTCAGCTCTGCCTTCAGAGAGCTGTTGCCTACAGCACTGCTTGCACATGCAGCACTTTGACATGACTGAAGACAGATTTTGAAGGGATTTTGAAGCTTCTACAAGTGCTTTCTGAGCCAACTGACCTGCCTTGGCATGTGCCACAGAATTCTTACAGATGCTGTAATAACTTGGATTGAGCAAAGGGGTCAAGAATGTTTGCTTTGCATTACAGAGGGCTATGATGGAAAAGTAGTTACACAATGCAAGATGACTGATAGATCCCTAGCTCTGGTGAAAGATAGTTCCTTGGAAAGAGAAACAGGCTGATCAGGGCAGAGTGCCTAAATCAACAAGCTTGTGAAGGGCCAGCTAAAGCCAACACTGGGTTCATAAGCAGTAAGGACAAAAAATGGGTCTGAGTTCTGAGTTTGTCTCCAAGAAGTTTTGCAGTGATGAGTAAAAAACTCTCCTTTTCTGTCATGTGAGTGACCAACTCCATAGCCTAGTGTCACTGAGGTTTATTCTAGCTCACTTTCTCAAGTCCACTGAGTCTTTGATAGTTTTCTGGAAAAACGGATCCATTTCAATAGGAAAGAACTGCAAGAGCTCTCTACCAGAGCCACATTTGATGCTGGCAATGTGGCTGGTGCTGGGCAGAGCAGAAAAACAGGCAAGCGTCTTTGTGTAAGCTGAGGGCCTGGTTGAGAGGACATCTATGTAATTGTTTTTTTGACGGTGTCTGAACCAGGGGACTGGAAAGTGCTCCATGTAGAAATAAAGTTGGGTGGTGTGTAATATCTTCTCTGTGCTGCTGCTGGAAGGGAAATCTGGAAACACAAGCCAGAAAAAAGCTCTGGTCCTTTCCCAATGTGGACAATAAGTGGACAAAGATCTCAAATTTTGCAGTTCAGATGTAGTTATTTAAAATCTTTATTTCATATGGTTGCCCTTATTGCCATAGCCCAATGCTGAGTCACTTGATATCAGTAAGACTTCTTTTCCAGCAACAGATTACTCAATATAATGAAAAGAAAGCTCTGTTTCTTCCAGACAGCTAATGGCATTTAGTAACAGTTTGACTGAGCATGAGCCCAGGGCCTAAAAAAAACTTTGAAGGTCTATCTGTCCCAGAGCCATAAGGGTCAACAGAGAAGTGTGCTTATTGTCCTGTCCTTCAGGAGGACACCACTTGACACGCCATTGCATGTGGGAGGCAGCTCTGGCTGCACTTCAGTGCTCACCCACTGTGTTGACTGCAGCACTGCAGGGTGCAAGAGAAAGTGCTGATTGTTGTAAATTACCTTCAGATTTCCAGCCTGGTTTTGGCACTAGTGAGAAGTCTGACATCCAATTCATGTCAAATGTGTCCACCTCCGTTCCTTTTCTTCACCAGGTAATGGACAGAGCCCTGTTACATTTGGATAACTCCTACAACATCCCCAATGTCAGCAGCGTGGGCATTGTTTGCAAGACCAACTTGCCTTCCAACACAGCCTTCCGTGGCTTTGGAGGGCCCCAGGGAATGATGATTGCTGAGTGCTGGATGAGTGACCTTGCTTGGAAGTGTGGCCTGCCACCGGAGGAGGTACAGACCCACTGACGCCTTCTGGGGTTGTGCTGCCTTTGAACCAGCTCTGAGAACTGGATCAGCCACACAGAATTTTTAAGCATAAGAACTTCTGCTTTAATTTTGCTGAGCTCCTAGCAGGACCTCAAACTGGTGTGACAGATACAGTCTAGCATAGATTATCTTCTCTTTAATTAAACGACTTGGTAGCCTCAATTTTGTAACATCTGCTTTAAGGATAGATATTAAAAAGAAGGAAGTCCAAAGGCACTAGGTACCTCAATCTTATGACAATATGCTCAAGTCCCAATCTCTGAAAATTCACAGCCTTAATGGCTTAGTTCCTGTTTTCCCATAAACAGATGTATGTTTGTTAATTGTTTTGCTCTGTACAAAGGGCAAAGGAGTAAAATTAGGAACTAACACACTTTAGATCACATGCCTTCTTGTCCAAAGCATTAAACTTGGCCTGTCCTTTCTGTGTCTCTTTGGAAAGGTGCGGAAGCTCAATCTCTACCACGAAGGAGACACAACTCATTTTAACCAAAAGCTGGAGGGCTTTACTCTACAAAGGTGCTGGGATGAATGTTTGTCCAGCTCCAGCTATCACGCCAGGAAGAAAGTGATTGAAGAATTCAACAAGTAGGTGCTCTGGAGCTGTCTTGTTACTGGGTGCACCTGTTGCCTGCCAACTTCTGAAATTCTCCTAGCAACACAAGTGATGTGAAGTCACATCTTATATTTGCAGAGTGACTTCTAAAAACTTTTCATTTTGAAATCCCTTCATACTCACTGTCAGAGGAAATCTCTATCAGTGAGCTGGTAGCATCAATAAGGCTAGAATCAGACCTAGCATGATGTGATTTTGTAAGTGAAATGTAGCAAAGAAGAGCGAGTCTGTTAAGTCCAGCTAGGATTTTCACATGACAGTCAAGGCAATTTGTTTAGGCTTTCCTCTACCTTAGTCTTTTTTAGTTGGCTTATATATACAACTGAACAGTTAATAGTATGGACAACTGCGTCTATTATGCTTGGGGAAAGCACCTTCAGTTGGAATTTCTTGTTGGAACCCATAAAGAAAGACTTTCTTTAATACAAATTAGTGATTAACTCAGTCTATATCACAGTCAGCTATTTAATTTCTCTTTGATACACAGTCAGAAGGAAGCACAGTATTGATTTATGATAAAAGGCTCATGGCTATACAAATAATGTTCTTTCCTTGCAGGCAGAACCGCTGGAAAAAGAGAGGGATGAGCATCATTCCTACCAAATTTGGCATCAGTTTCACTGTCCCATTTCTGAACCAGGTCTGTAAATGTCATATGCCTTTTCACTAGAGAAGCTGCATTTATGCTGCCTCCCCCAGGCCCTCCTCCATTTGTACCAAACTGGAGTGTCTTGAATAAGTAATAAATTAGTTAAGAAAGAGCACACATTTTTTCAAGCCAAAACGAGCAGCACAACAGTTACCAGTTTATACTGTGCAAAAGATACCACAATTTAGCTACATTTCCATGGTATTGTGCAAGGTTAATTTCCCTGCGTTTCTCAATAGTAGAAACCCTGCTCCTGTGTTCGAGCTGATTTGATGGACTGTTGGTGGTGTTGGCAAGTTCAGGTGAAAGATGCATCTGTGTTTCAGAGGGGCAGGATTGGATTACTTCACCTGCTTTTTGAGCTGAAAATACTGACTGGGGTTGTTATGTCATTGGAACTTCTAGTGAGTCAGTGAGACTAAACCAAACTCACTTCAAGTGTAAACAAGTGGCTTTACTTGCACCAAAGAACAGCCTTAGTCTAGTTCTGAATGAATTCTCTCTGTGGTCTGCTAGTACTCCACTAGTTAATTCATGATGATTAATGTTCTCTGCTGTAGGCTGGAGCTCTGGTCCATGTCTATACAGATGGCTCTGTGTTACTTACACATGGGGGGACTGAGATGGGTCAAGGACTTCACACCAAAATGATTCAGGTAATAATGAGTTTGGGCTTAACTGAATGAGACATCTTTTAAGGACAATTACACTCTCCCTACAGTATTGCCTCAGGCAGCTTGACACTTCCTCTGTGCCCATGCAGAGAGTAACAAATCAGGACTAACTCCTCTTCATTGTTTCAGCAGTGGTGCTAGATTTCCAGAGTACTATTACAACTGAGTATTAGAATTAGATTCTTCATATTCTTAAATCTCATTATATAGATAATGCAGGTTATGCTTACAGTTTAACTTCTCTGGCTAATTAATTTCACCCCATAAAGGTACAGTTTACATTCATTTTATACAAAAATTAGTGGTACTGTAAACATACATATCTGCATATGCAAGTGCCTTTGTAGTTAAAAAGGCCTAAGAAAGCAACATTTCTTTGGCAGGAAAAAGAAAGAAAAATCTCATAGGGTTTTTGATCTTCTCTTTTAACTGTTGAGAGAAGAATTTAATCTCACAACAGTGAAGTGAATGTCTTTGTGGCAAAAATGCATGTCCTCATACACATTCAGTCTGCGAAATGCAAATATAACAATTTCTGGCTAGTTCTCAGTCACTGAAACAACTCAGTCTGCAGGAAAACGGAAGTTTATGGTGGGAGAGGGTAGAGGTTGCAATGTGGGTCCTGGCAGTGCAAGCCATGACTGACAATGCTCATGTACAAGAAGTGCTGCTTACTAATTGTTTACCTTTGCTCCACAGGTTGCCAGCAGGTCCCTGGGAGTCCCCACCTCCAAAATTTACATCAGTGAGACCAGCACAAACACTGTCCCAAATACCTCCCCGACAGCTGCTTCAGTCAGCGCGGACATCAATGGAATGGCCGTCCATGTATGGGAGCTGAGTTATTTAAAGGAGTGGGTTACAAGGGAGGGCTCCAGAGCATGATAAGTTGTCTGGTATTTATCTGTTGCTTAAGGAAAACAACCATCAAAAGGCAATTCCAGTCTAAGGATGCCTAACTTAACCTGTTATAGCTACCAGTGGCATTAGATTGTGAATGACTATATTTTTTGAAGTTATTTGAAACTCTCCTTCAGTCCTTTGGTAGTTCTAAAAATAGAATATTTGGGATTGCTCAAAATGAGCAGAACAAAGCATACATTTAAATAGCCAGTTTTGAAGTAATTAATGCAGCCTTATCTATAACAAATGTATTTTGCTGTATGTATTAATAGCAAATGGTTTGAGGGCTGTGCTCCACAAGCTCTAAGTGTTGATATGCTCAAAGAAAATGTTCTGCTGTAGCAAAGGCATGGTCATGGCTGTCTGCTATGGGAGAGTTACCAGTGCATATATTTGCTGGCTATGTGACTTTTCCATTTTAAAAGAATGTAGTACTGGCCATTCTCAGTTTAAAAGAAAAGGGGAAGTGAAACCTGCCAAGTAAAATCATCAGGCTGTTTTTATTCTCTGCATGGCTTATCTGAGTAGGTTGAATTTTGGGAAGAATTTTTTTGCTTTTTCATTTTAAAGGACCATCTTGTAAGCTATGCTGAGCTGTCCTGTACAGACAGGGTAGAGATAAAGTTAATGTATAAATGAGGGGACTTCTTATATTTTGTGTCATGATCCAGAAAATTCTGTGCTGAATTTGGGATTTCTTTCTGCTATCAGCACAGCCAATCTCCTTTAAAATCCTCTTCAGGCAACATTTCTTCCTATATAGCAAGACATCCATTAGTGAACTTCGTTCCTTTTTATGATATGCCAAAGTCCTAAAGGCAATATTGATTTAAGTAGAGTTCTTTGAAACTCTTATAGGGCTCTTAATACCATAAGCTGGCTATTCAAATCTTAAAATATTTCTTCTCTCTCTTTATTCCTAGAATGCGTGTCAGACTATCTTGAAAAGACTTGAGCCAATCAAACAGTCTAATCCCAAAGGATCCTGGGAAGACTGGGTAAGCTGTGTGTATCTGTCATGAGACAAGTGGACATTGTCAGAAATTGTTTTAATTGGCAAACCACGAGTGCAGGTGTGTCCTCCAGGCCTTCTGCATCTTGCTAGCATAGATTTGAGCAAAGACAGTGAAACAAACCTGGCATGGATTTCCAAGTAATTAGAGCTTGCAAGAGGTCATTCCCAAGACATCAGTTATTGCTTTAATCCTGAGGTTTCTCCAAATTTTGGGGCCTGCCTATGATAAACTTCATCAAAAGAAGTCATGAGTGGTTACATATATCTTTCTAGTCAGGCTACAGTCCTGGACAGAAGGAAAGCTGATTTTTAATGAAGGAATTCTGTAGCATAGACAGCTCTTTGTTGAGCTGACATTCCAGCGCCTATAGTGCACCTTGGCTGCAATATCTCTGTCCCCTCAATGAGAAGAGATGGGTGGGCTGTAAGGCTCTCTTCAGATCCAAGCTCTGCTCTTCATCTGAGGAGTTTTGACTTTGTCATTTGGAAGTCAGGATAGAATTTCCCTCACTGAAGTCAAGAAGACCTGTCAACTTAACCTTTGTCTCTGAGGCTAAAAGTCTAACCTGTAGCTGAGAGATGAACAAACAAAAGCAGGTCTCATCCTCTGCCAACGGTTCAAGTTCTGCCCTTGGTAGCTGCTGACGGGGGCTGTTTGGGGAAGCAGCTGCAATCATGATGTTTGGCAGTGCTGGAGTTGGGTAGTGTGACAGCTTTCTGTCACTGGGCATTTTCTACTTGAGGCCTCCTGGAAATGTTTTTGTGCAGTTATTTTGGAGGGCCTGGTTGTACAATCACTGTTTTCAAACTCTTGTTCACGTTGCTAGATTAAAACCGCCTACGAGAGCTGTGTCAGCCTGTCAGCCACGGGGTTTTATAGGTGAGTGAAAATTCACACTGCAGAGGCAGACCCGATTGCACGGATTGCATCCAGGGAAATTCTGGGAGGATCTACAGTGCCCAGTCCCCTGTCACTTCTCTAAATTAAAGCTGCATTCCCTTTCCTACCTACAAGTGGTAAGCTGAGGTTAACAGTCCCCTGCCTGAGGGGAATCGATTCCAGCTCTGAGGACAAGTAAACCTAGAGTAGATCTGACTCCATTCCAGCTGACCTTGGTCTGAAGAGGCATAAATGAAATCAGAACTTTGCCTGGGACTCTGCTCTGTGTCAGCCTTGTGACCATGCAGAATAAGAGGGGATAAGGGTTGTCCTTGAGGAAAATGCTATCTCTTGTGGCTTGAGCAGATACCAGTGTTTGCAACATTGTTCTCCCACTTCAGACTCTTGCTGGGCTCTGTGTAGTTCGGAAATGAGGCACTTAGTCAGCTTTACTGCTGGAGGAAAGCAGAGATCCATCATCTTTAAGGCAGAGGGGTTGACATTAATATATAAACACGGTGTTGAGAAGAACCTATTTAGGATTAAAATACACTATGTGCTAATTTCTTTTGCATCTCTGAAACATATTTTTTCTCTTAAGTGACTTGTCAGTATTTTAATAAACCAGTTTTCAGATAAGGTATAAGCAGCCAGATACAAAGTTTGTCATGAATTGTGCTTAAAATCAGTTCTTAGCTTAATAGAGTTTCTGCTTCAACTTGACTATGTTGTGAAAATTAATGGCCTTAAAGAAATGTTCAAATGCACTCTAAAAGCAAAGGTTTTTCTACTGGATTGGTGAGAATGAGTTTATAATAGTCATCACAAGCTTTGAGATTCATGGGAAGATAAAGATGGCTAAAACAGTTTGATAGTTTCAATCAAGTTTTGGAATACAGAGCAGATTTAGCAGATGTCTATTTATAGTTGTTTACACTTTTAGTTCCTGCATGGGCTTGACAGAAGAAATTAAACTAAAGCAAATAAGGATTTTGGTAAGTTGCAAGGTAGTTGTATTCATTTTGCTCACGGAATGAAATGTGTGGTTTTGTTTCTCTTTGTATCAAGAATTCCTGACGTTGGCTACAACTTTGAAAAGAACGAAGGGAAACCATTCTCCTACTTCAGTTACGGAGTCGCCTGCTCTGAGGTTGAGATAGATTGCCTGACAGGTGACCACAAGGTGAGGGGTCAGCAGTGAAACAGCTCTCCCTGTTCTGGTGAAGGGAACATGCAGGGAGAGGTAGAAATTAATAGAAAAAAGAAAACATACTGGGTGTCAGCCCATTCCTGGCTCTGTCATTGGTTTGCTGTGACCTTCAGCAAATTTCTTAACTCCTCTGTTCCAGAGTGCAGCAATCCGTGAAGCGTAATAAAACAATAATTATCTACCCTGCTGGGATATGGGGCTTAATGAATGATTGCAAAAGTTATTGGACTTGCTCGAGTAAGAGATAGCAGCACTGTGTTGGCACAAAAGTACAGAAACATCCTGGAATTGAGTTAATCATTAAAAGTAACACTGAAAGCTTCTGGAAAGAAAGAAAAAAAAAAAAGAAGAAAAATATAATCAAGATCTGACCTAGTTGGTTATGCTCAGGTACCACTGATACCAGCATCTTGGAATTAGTATTAATTGGGTCCATCGGACCTCTGGGGAAAACTGCAGTGAGTTCCTTTGATTTACTTTTGGGGTGAACTCAGATTAAAAGTCAGTATGAGGAGTTCAGCTGAAATACGATTATAGAACACTATCCAAGCATAAGATACTGCTTGGATACTCCCCCCACATGAGACCATGCTGTACCAGTTCCAGATATCTATGTTGATTTACCCTTTATTCCTGTTTTTCAGAACATTCGCACAGACATTGTTATGGATGTTGGTACCAGTCTGAACCCAGCCATAGATATAGGACAGGTAAGTGAAAAAGTGCTGCTATTTCCATCATGTTAAAGCAATCACACTGCTCTCAGGATTTTCTATTTATTATCCCTCTCCAGGCTGTGCCTTTGCAAACACAATCTTTTAAACTTGGCACAGAATTACATAGGGAAATATTCTGTTAGGGTTTGGGGTTTTTTGGCTTTTGTATTAAGATGGCAGGAATAGTGTCCACCCCCTAAAAGTTACCACCCCACTGATGTTTTTCCAACTAAATCTCACACCTGATATTTATACTCCTATCTGTCAATATTGTTTATTTATTTTAGTGAAAATTCTACTGCGACTAAAGGGTTAGGGTGGCAGATTCTATCCTCCAGCTGCTGCCGTGTAGAGTTCTCAGCAGGAAGTTGGATCAGTCACTTATTTTGCAAGTCCTTGGGCAGGCATTACTTACAAGATTACTTCAAAATTTTGTGCAGTAGTAATCACAATATCTCTGAGCAGATAAAGGTAATAAACACAGGGTTGTTTGACAGACCAAGAGATGACTTGTTAGATATATGCTTATCTAGCCACCTCAGCTTGCTGGCTAACTCTAGATGTTGATATGGTGTAACTGCTGCAGGATTTGGGATGACAGGAGAGCATGAGCTGCAGAACGCTATAGCTAAAATGAAACTTCCTTGAAAGCGACATTTTTTCTGAAAGACATTTTTTTTTTTGGAAGTGTCCAATGGGAGAAAGATATTTTCTGTCTTTGCAGCCTGTCAGTTTAGGTTTGGGAGTTGAGAGATGGGCTAAATGGAGCCTATCAAAGGGTCTTCAATTCCTGTGTCCTTCCATGAATTGCTGCAGAGGATCTGGGGCCACAGGAGAGAAAGGACGTGGCATGAGTGCAGGAACACAAGTAGACAGAGATGGGTCAATGAATGCTTATGCCAAATCTTTAGACTGCTCTAGCTGTCAAATATCTCAGTGGGCACAGAGAGCAGAGCTGCTTTGTGCAGGGTTGTTCAAGCACATGCTCCTCTCATAAACTTTTTTACTCCTAAAATTCACAGTAGAAAAAAATATGTAAAGAAGATTTTTAGTACTTTAAATGAATATGGCAGTGTTTTTGCGGGTGTCTGTGCTGGTGACCTGATAATATGCAGCACTTAGGAAAGCATTTATACTGAAAGAGAAAGCATGAAATAGTTTGTCTTTAGATGTTTCATATTTAGTCCTTTTAGTTTACTTGTCTTTTGATATATCAGCAAGTTCAACTCATTCACTGTTCACCTGCCTGGGAAGAAATCAGTATTTTATCATTGATTTTTTTTGTTTTGTTTTTGTTTTGTTTTTTGGTTTGTTGTTGTTGTTGTTTTGAGGTTTTTTTTTGTTTTGTTTTCTGTTGCTTCATCAGAAAATTCCTGTCCTGCGTTTACAGAAAATCTGTTTGCGTGTATTTGTAACTTGCTTCACCTGCCAGTGAAATGCAGCCACATTTATGTGGGGACATGGGAATTGTGTAAAGATTGTACCCAGCAGAAGAGACAAGGGTTTAGAGATAAAAAGCAGGATCTGAGTCAGGTGGGGAGGGTTGAAAACCCTGGTGGATGTTGTCACTGTTTGTCCTCATGCAGGGAAGGACAACAACAGCAAAGAGAATGTAACCTTGTTTGGATGTGTTTGTAGATAGAAGGAGCCTTCGTCCAGGGCATCGGGCTCTTCACCATGGAGGAGCTGCGCTACTCTCCTGAAGGGAACTTGTACACTCGAGGGCCTGGCATGTACAAAATCCCGGCCTTTGGAGACATCCCAACAGAATTCTATGTGTCTCTTCTCCGTGACTGCCCTAACAGCAAGGCAGTTTACTCATCCAAGGTACGCCTGTGAGGTCTGTGGGCCTCTTACAGACCCATAACACTGTGAAGTTGAGTGGGATAAAATAATGATCCTGTGTGTCTAAACAGTTTTTTTCATTATTCTTTGATTACTCTGAGGTCAGCATGTTTTTCTGTTTCTTATGAGAAATGTGTGTACTATCCTTTCTAGCAAGGAAAAACTGAAATAACCTGCACATTGTCCACTAGACAGAACTGAAGTGACTTTGCTGTGTCAGCTTGTGTTTTCCTCCTGTTTCTTCTTTAAAAGGACTGAGGGTTGTTTTAGCTCAGTCTTTCCTCACTGATCCCCCCCTGGCACACTGGAGGCTTTTAGCTTCGAGTTTCCTCACTGAACACATCTGGTAGACCGAGGTTCCCATCTGGAAGGGAAAGCCTCACTCTTGCTTGTGCTCTGTCTAGGCTGTGGGAGAGCCACCTCTGTTCCTGTCTGCCTCCGTGTTTTATGCCATTAAAGATGCCATCTACGCAGCGAGAAAGGACTCTGGCCTGACGGAGGTGTTCAGGCTGGACAGCCCTGCCACCCCAGAGAGGATCCGCAATGCTTGTGTGGACATCTTCACCAAAATGGTAACAGCCCCTGGTCTCACAACCTGCTGCCCAGCCAGCCTGCCGCACGTGCAGTGTGCCTGGAAGTTACAGGGGCCCGGAGCTAGGATTAGGGCAGGATAGGGAGGCTGTGTCCCTGCTCCAGTAGATGGGTTTTGTTTTGTGGGTGTTATCCTTCATTGAATGTGCCATCAGCTGAGAGCCAAATCCACAGCCCAGCACTGCTAGGGCTCCCACGGCAGGAAGGGCTGCTGTACAGCATCTTTGAAGTTCAGTCCATTCCATTCTTCAAGTGTTGTCTGTGGAACAAAGACACTGACTGCTTGTCTTGATGCTCCTGGCTATAATCTCTCAGAGAACCATCATATATGGTGAGGGCCATGCTGTGATTTACTGATGTCCCTCAGAAAGGGAGGGAGAGAAAAGTGTTCCTTCGAATACTCTCTTCTGAATGTTATGGGCATAGGAGTCTCCTTAGAGCTGTGGACTTGATCTGAAGGAGTGCAGGAGTTATCCCTGTCATTGGCTCCTCATGGGCTGCTCTGTCCTAGTGTTGTCACAGGGCTCTGTAGGAGTCGACTATCAGGCCTCTATCAGAAGTGCCATGAGACAGACAGCTCTGTGTTTGGAAAAACTGGGACAGGAGCTCATATCTTCACTGTACGAAGTCCCCCACCTGAAAAGCAGCTGAACCCTGGACAGGACCCTAATTTCTGGCTGATTCAATTATTTTCTTCTCTTTACAGTGCCCTTCTGCTGAGCCAGGGACCTTTAAGCCATGGTGTGTGCGTGTGTAAGAGGAAAGTTTGAGGAGCAAACTCTGCTAAAACTGAACTTAACACCATAGGAACCACAAGGCAGTAGGACTATAATGGAGAAAAAAACCCACCTGTGTTCATGTGGCTCACCCACTGATTCATGGAGCTTTCTCATTTAATTGTCCAATCATTGTTTTCTCTCTGAGAGGGAATTGCTGCCAGATTATAGCTGTGATATAAATTCAAATGAAGTGAAGGTGATGTTATCCAGGTGTAATTAAAAAATCTTACAGGTCTCATGCAAAATTGCTGCAAGCATGCTTATTACCAGCCAATGTGAAACAGCAGGGTGGTTGTCTCTTCTTTTTTCTGCTATGGGGAAAAGATGTATCACCTTGTGATGCAATGCCAAGAAGGACTTAAATGGGTTGAGCCCAGACAGAGAGTCCTCTGGCTGAGTTGGGGGAAGGTGTAAGAGGTGCTGAGGGCTGGACCCTGCTGTGTCCCCTCTGCACTAAAAGCCAGCTATATCCTAGAGGGAGATGAGCAGACTTTTGATGTTGGCTAATGAAGAAGGTCTTACCTGTGTAATAAAAGTTTTTCAGAGGAAAAGGCTAAAATGTGACCAATAACTGATTTACCCCAAGTTCAATGACTGTTGCTTTGTCTGCACCTGGGCTTTAATGAGATTTTAGTTCAAGTGCTACCTTCTCTTCTCTGATTAAAGATAAAAACTAAACATACCAACAGGACTTCCAGCAAGATGCTGCTTTGTTTGACACAGATTTTTCCCATCCCACACCTCCACATGTCTTCCCATCCTTTAAATAGGAAAGGACATCAGAGACCTTGGAGTAACAGAGAAATTTGCTCATCGATGTTCCCAAGGCAATTTATACCGACCTAAGCAAGGGGCATGAGGAGGTTGGGCTCAGCTAGGGATTAGCTGGCTCTGGGTGCCCTCTAGGGTCAATGCCTTGCTGCCATGGCCTTGCCTTCTTTTCAAGAGAACTCTCAGTTTTGCTGAATGTAAGAGAATGGGTACATTTTGCTACAGGGACTCCTTGTCTAAAAATTGTGCTGACTGTGTGATGACCTTGTGTCATCTGGATTGAATACATTTTTCATGTTGAATTTAGTGCCGGGCATCCCTCCTGACATGTTCTGTTACTGTCAGATACAACACTGGAGTACCATGTTATCTCTAGATGGTGTGAGCCACATGCTGTGCCTGTTTATCATTTGCAAACTTTTATCTGTTTCTCTGGCCCACAGCTTTATGAAAATGTCCTTTTTCTCTTTTTGCACTCCCAGGGCCATCAAAAAGTATGGTGTAAGAGGACGTAATGCCTTAAAATTTTGCTCACGTACAAACTTCTTAAAATTGGCCTTCATCTTAGGACTGGACAATGTATGCTCAGTGTGAAATATTGTTTTAAGCACTCCAGGGTATATTGCTTGGAAAGGTGTAGATTTATTTCTCAACTTGAAATACGACGGATCTACCATCTAGAAGAAGGGAATTTGTATATGTGAGTTGCAGGAAGTATTTTGTGCCTGTTGGGCTTGCTATGTAAATGTTTTATTAATTGAAATATGATATTGGTGTTTCTTAAGCTCTGAGGTACTGGCCAAGAACACGTTTTTGCTTTCTCCTGAAAGTTGGTGATATGTGAAAAACCTCTTAGAGAACAAAACGTGATAATTCATGTGCAAGAACAGCTATTAGAGCCTGTGTGTCCACATTCTTGGGTGTCCAGGGAGGGATGCAAAATACAAAGTCTGTCAGGTAGATTGGTATCAGCTCTGTTTCTGTGAATTTCCCCTCATGGGATTGCTGGACATGCTCATTCAGACCAGGATGAGAAATACAAAGGTAATGTGTGTTAATGCAGAGCATGGAAATACAGGCAGGGTGGGATTTCAAAGAGCTCCCAGTGTCATCCCAGGGGAAAGCTGCAACTGTTCATGATAGGCCTGCTGCCTGTAAGGGTCCTGGGACATGTTGGGATGTCACCAGCAGGATGAATAAGTGCTTTTTCTCCCCCATGGTTTTGGAATTTTTATCATTTCAGAATGGGTTTGTGAGTGTCTCACGCAGTCGCAGTGACTGCCTGGTCAGGCGAATTTTTTTAAATCAAATGTATCAAGTCTCTGTTTTGCTCTTTGCTTTGTGAGTTAATTGGAAGTGCATTTGCCAAGTTCTGTGTACATGCAGTGGTCAGAGCAGGCTGTTCAGAGCAGGCTGAGGAGCCAGTTTTGCTGCAGCATCAGTGAGCCACTCTTTCCCAGGCACCAGCCCTGGCCCTCACACCCACCCCAGCTTGAGGCCCTCTTGATGCCCTTGCCCAGCTGATAGAGGGAGGAAACACTTCTGTTTTGAGGTGCACTGGAATTGAATGTAAATTATATCAAACACCCAGGGAGGGCAATGGTATAAAATCAGGGTTGCAAAGTAATGTCAGAAACTTGTTTTGAGGGTGTAGGGAAAAGGGAAGCTTGGAGGCTAATAGGAGTTTAGGGAGAGATCATTAAAATACCTGCCTGTGCTGTGGAACTCTAAGGAACATGAAGCTGACATTTTCATGTCACCTCTCAATGTCTGAGCATTTCATACATTGCTTTCCCGTGGAACTAAGTGCCAGGCACCTTAGGAAAGGACTGGGACCTGCTGGGCAGGGCTGACAGGAAGAGAAGATCCCTGACTTGAGGTGTGCTCTGTACTACAAAGCTGTGGGGGAGCAGGTCTCCTGCCCTGAGTGCACAGCACTGTCCCCTGCCAGGTGCTGTGTCCCATCTCCTCACACACATCTCGCTGTGTGGGGTCTCTGCTCACTGTCACTGGAGGGAAAGCTATTCATGAAGAAAAAAAATGTTCCTGTTTCTAGTACTTTCCAGTGAAATAGAGCATGGATACAAGACTCTAATTTAATGGCATGTAATTGGAAATTTGCTGCTTTTCTTCTTCCAGAAGTCTATCCTCAGAAGAGGAACTGTGCCATCTTGCTAGACTGTAAAGTACTGTGCACAATAATGGCACTTAAATAGTAATTACTGCAGCTGGAGAACTTGTTGGGAGTGTGAAAGGAGCCCAGCTGATCTGATGTCTTAATGCTATTAATTGCATGGCCTTTTGTGAGCAGGGAGGCCAAGATTTTGGTAATTGTTTTAGGCCAGTTCTAATCAACAGTTTTCACTATCATTCTTTAATGAGCGTTGTCAAATTGATATCATGAATGTACGTAGAATTCTCTGTGAACGTCACATCATTGCAAAATAAAGCTGCTAAATACTCTGGAAACAAGTATGCTATGGTCAAAGTCTGTCAGGTTTTGAAATGTAGACAGCTTCAGCTCATCCTTGGTGTTTGACAAAGATGGACCCTTCCCAGGGGCTGTGAGTCAGATCAGCTCAGTGACCAAAGCCAGGAGAGGGTGGGTGCTTGCTCTGGGCTGCCCAGCTGGATGAAGCAGTGAGCCAGCTGGAGAAACTGGGCCTCTGGCCACACTGGCAGCCAAGTCCAAAAGAGAGCAGTGTCAGTCCTCGTGCTTCTCTGCCAGTAAGAGCTTGTAGCAGCCACATCCTGTTTTCCACAGCAGCACAGTGGTACATTCTGATGCTTCCAGCCACCTCCACAGGGCCTAGCAGTTGCTGACACAAGGTGGAAGGCAGTCTGATGCTGTGGCTGCACAGACACGTCCTTGTCTCAGGGCTAGTGCACTGAGCTGAAAGCTGGCCTTGGCCCATTGGAGTCAGCTCTGGAAAGAGGGGAGCCAAACTCAAAACCTGTGAATGGAGCAAGCACTGGGTCCCTTCTCCAGGGCCTACTTGAGCCCAAACACTAAGGTGATGAAGTTGTAAAACAGAACAGTTCACAGAGAAGAGAAAAGACCAAAGGACAGGCCAGGCCTGACTCTCAGTGAGCATGAAAAGATTGGGAACATTACCAGTGGTTCCCCAGGAGGGTGTGCAACCCTGTGTCATATCTCAGCCTCCAGGTGACACGTTCCTTTGGGAGCACCTCTTTTATCTACGTGGCGAGATTTGCCATGAAGAAGTCATTGCCAAACCTCTTGGCCCAGTGGGGAGTCCAGAATAGGAAATATCAGTGTGGGCAGAGCACATGTGATGCTGCTGTGGTTTGCAGCAGGTCCAACCCATCCCATCACAGTGCAGGTCACTTGCAGTTCTCCAAGTCCCAGTGCCACATGTTTCCCTAATGCCTGCTCTTGTTGTGTTTAAACACAACTCTACCACATTGATCCCCCGTCCCTGGCAGTGGTCTGTCTCAGCTCTTTGACGAGTCTTTCAGCCTGTGACATGGGAAACCATACTGCAAGCAACTGGGAAGCAAAGACCTGTCAGTATCTTGAAGCACTTGCCTATGGATTAACGCTGCCTGAAACAGTTCCTCTGTGTGGGCTATTTCTCCCAGGTCTCTGCAGTGCTAGGGCTGTCTGACAGGAAACTGCTAGAAAATGGGAAAGCAGCAAGGTCCCAGCGGTAGAAACGAGACAGCTGCTTCTTCTGTTGGGCAGAGAGCTCGCTGAACATCTGCTCTGATAGCCACCTGTAGGTCCACTGCACCTGGCTGTCGGTGAGCTCGGGGAGGAGGCTGCCTGTAGGCAGCCCAGCCCGGCCCAGCAGGTGGCCCAGCTCCTGCCTGAGGAAGCCAAACATCACCACGTAGTCGTACTGGATGAGGCAGGGCCGGCACAGGCTGACCAGTGGTTTCCAAGCCACGCTGCTGTTGTGCATGCCACTGTCTAGGACTTCCTGGATGAAGCTGCTGAAGGATGGGGTGATGCCCATGCCTTGCAGGAACGTGGCAATCAGCCTGTGGAAAGGGTCCCTGACAAAGAGCACCTTGGTGTAAGACCCCAGCATGGCCTTTATCTCTGTCTGGTTGAACTTGCTCAGCCGTGTCTCCTTAGTGTGCAGCCTGCGGTGGGGGATTGGCGCTGGCAGTGTCACATTTTTCTCCTCTAGCTTCTCCAGCAGCTGCTGCCATTCCTCCACCCCTGTTGATGGCACTTGGCAGTACAGGAGGTCCAGCTTGGTGTTCACCCTCAGACTTGGGAGCAGGGAGGCTCTCTCATCCCGGTTGCTTGGCAGAGTGGTGACTTTGCCTGCTTGGCTGCAGAAAGTTCTCAGTCTCCTCTTCCTGAGCTGCTGGACATGAAGGAAGGTGTCCAGTGTCAAAGTGAAGCCCTCTTCTGTCTTTGGGGCCAGGTCACCTGGGAAACACCATTTGGAGACAGGGGTGAGGAAAGAACACAGTGCCCCGAGTCCAGACCCCCAGAACACGGTGCTGTAGTGGGCTCTTCTCCGGTTCTTTCAGTGTGGAAAGGATTCAGCATGGACAAAGATGGGAAGGAGAGGGCAGGACAGCCCTGTCTGGCAAAGAGCTTGGCTTTGCTGGGAAATGGATTTCTGTCCCCGTGAACACGTGAGATTATGGACACCCAGACCCTCCTTTCCCCAGATCACTGTGTCTGAGGACTGACCTCAACCATAAATTTATTCCACAGAGCCTGCTCTCCACTAAATCATAATTTTTGCTTTTAATTCCTTGCTTGCAACTGAACATAACTCAGGTGAGTTTACCAAAGAGTCAGAAATATTCTGAGAGACTGGGGAGTAATAAATTGGTTTGTAGGTACAAACGAACCCTTTTGCCTCTGTTAATCGGTTAACATCAGTATCAAGTATCTGTGAAAGTATGGGATTATTCTTAATGGCTTGGGGTGATTTAGGGACCCAAATGACACCATTTCTTGCATCACTCCCATATGTAAATTTTTTCTCTTGTAGATAAAAAGGCAAAAGCAAATAAAAAGCAAAAAGCAAATAGAAGTGAGACGACAAAAAAGCAAATATAAAAGGCAAAAGCAAATACAAAGGCTCTATGAGAGTCAGTTTAATTCCTCAAATTTCAGCTTGTTTTTTTCGTCTTCTTATTTTTGATGTGAAAAGGCCAGAGTGGGTTTGAATGTGGAAGATTAATGTTTAGTTTATTTTCTTTAGCAGCAGCACATCTGTCTCTTCTGCTCAGTGCAGGCATTTGGCAGCCCTGGGGAGACAGTTTGATGGTTTTTTCTGGGTCCTTGGGAAGTTAAATATTTGTGGAGGCTCTTGTACAGGGCAGAGAAGCACAGTTAAAATCTGGCAAAGGACATCAGGAACGCAGGAAGAAACACAGTGGTGCCTGAAGCCATCCTGAGCTGCTCTCTAACTCACCCAGCCCCAGGATGACAATGTCTGCAAAATCTAGTGATGACTTTTCCCTGGAATGATGGGAACTGGAGGGGAGGGATGCATATTTTAGGCAAGAAATGCAATAACCCCCAATGCCCCTGCTCCCTCCTGCCTTCCCAACAGCATTTCACAACAAAACAACAAAAGCTTTCCTAACAAAAGTTTTGGGAGTTACCTGCAGCAGCCTGACACCTGTTTTCCCCACCACACCTGAGATCAATGACCCCGCTAAGGACATTAAGCTGCAGGGCCCCGCAGCACGGGCTCTCCGCACAGACACCAAGGGCATTTCCTGCCCTGTAGGCATTTGCCCACCAAGACCCTCTGGAAGGAGCTCCGGCTCGCTTTCCCCCATGGTACAGAAGGGCTGCCGGACGTGCAGGACCGCGGAGGTGGGCAGGCCTTACCTCCTTGGCTGCGGGCCGGGGTCTGGAGCAGCAGCCTCCAGCTGAGGAGGGCGGCGATGGCCAGGGCGGCCGAGAGGCCGAGGCGGGGAAGGAAGCGCATTTCTGGGGTGTGCTGGGTGCCGAGTGCCGGTGAGCAGCTTGGGACCCGGGGGAAGGGTGTTGGGGAACCTCCTGTGTTTATTTAAACACACCCAGAGCTGGGTTAAAGTACTGTTTGGGCAGCAGCTCGGCTCGGGGCAGGGAAATGGCCTGAGGCACAGCAGGTGCCTCCTGCCTGAGTTCACAGCGTGGGATTTTGAGGCAGAATCTGCCTTTTTATTCAGTGTCTGTGCCATGCCAGGTGACGGTGCTCCCTGTGAGGAACAGGCCCTGCATCCCCACTCCTGTGCAGGGTCCTGCAGAGCCACGTGGGGAAAGATGTCCCTGGTGCCATGATAGTCCCTATTTTCCACTGTTTTTGGCACAGAGTGAGGCACTACTCGGGAAAGCTGCTGTGGGCAGCAGCTGGGACACGGGCTGAGCAAGCAAGTGCTGGGCCACGGGTCCTGCCTCTGTGGTGCTGGGGGTGTCTTTTAAGCTAGAATCTGTGGCAGGGGAGGTGATGTGCAGGTCCACGATGAACCACGGACTGGAAGTGCTGCACTGCTGTCTCTGTCCTTTCGCTGGTTAAAGTCTGTGACCAGGCAGTGCAGAGGCCCCATTATACAAAAAAAAGGGGGGTGCGCTGCCATGCAGGCAGACAGATGTGCTGCTCCTTCCTTTCCCCAAGGAGACACCCCATGTGATGGAAACCCACCCCCCAGGAGCTCTTGAGGGCTGTGCCGCGGGCGGCTTTGCTCGCCCCTGGACAACCGTGGCTCTCCCAGCAGAGGGTGCTCTGTGCCTGAGGAAGCCCTGCCCACCGCTGGTGGTGGCGAGGGAGCTGGGCTCTGCCAGCCGTTCCCCACTGCGGCTTAGGAGATGGACTTCACAGCTGCCCTGGCCACATTTGTGCCCTTTTAAAGCCTTTCTACAGCGAGGAGGAGATGTTTCCTCCAGCTGTTGTGGCTAGACCCTGCTGCATGTGTCCCTGCAACCTGACCCGCAAATATGGGAGAAGCCCGGTACAGCCGGAGGTTGGGATGTGCGGGGCGGGAGTGAATGTGGCCATACTTTGCTTCCCTTCCCAGCAGAAGACACTCATTTTCCTTTGAGCTGCAGTGCTGATCTTGCTCCTCCCAGCCCGATAGGTCTTACAGTGACCAAACTGGTGCTCAGCAGTGCTTCTCTGCAGCTTCCAGAACTGCTCTTGGGCAGCGTCACCTGTGGCCTGGCCGCACACCTGAGCAGCAGAGCCCTGCAGAGCTGCAGCAAAAGCAGTCCCAGCTCCAGTGCAAGGAGATCCTTTTGCTCAAGGGACTGCAGTGAGGTTAACAAATCAAAGGGCAGAAGGATCTCTGCAAGCTCTCTTGGTTGAGCAGGTGGCAGCAGCACATACACAGTTCAGCAGGGACTGTCCCAACCACAACCCCAGTGAGCCGAAGTGCAACTGCAGTGGGTAGGGACAAGTGCAGCTGATTTTTATTTTACAGTCATAAAGTGAAAGCAAATAGACCTTCTCTGTCTGAGGGGCAGAAACAAATAGTGGAAAACCCCCTTTGCTTTGCATTGCAAGGAAACTGAACTTCCCAAGTTACATCAGGGTTTCATCTCTCTTCCCTGTAACTTGTATCTGCCATTTAAATGGTGATTTCTTAATTAATTTTTTTCTTGCCCCCTGGGATTTTTGTTTAATTTTTTTTTTTTTTTTTGGTGCTGAAAAGTTTTCTCAAGTATCTCTAGACACTTACTGAAACTCACTGCTGGGCTTCCCCTGTGTGCCTTCCATTCACCACTTAGCAACAGCCAGCAAGGCTGAGACTGCAGTTCTTGGGCTGAAAGGCTTCCTGCTATACACTTGTAGGGAGCCAGCAGCCTTTTTGGGCACAGAGGCTGAGTCAGGTGTGGAAATGCATTCACATCCTACTATTTAATGCAATTGCACAAGGGAATTAGTTCATATGAAGCTTCCCATAATTTAGGAAAACCCTCACTGCCATAAATGTGAGAAAAAGCCATTCTCTTTTTCTTTACACCATCAGTAGGATTGCCTGAATAAGGATTTCCAGATTTTTCCCTGCCAATATCTTGAACAACATTGCCTTGGGCTCCCTTTTTCTTCTCACAGGACGCATACCCTTTGGAGATATTCTTATATGTTAATAAACATCCTCCTCTTCAGCCTCCCCACATTCCTCCCACTTCCAAATTTTGCAAAGTATTGTCTTGTGTGACCATGACCCGTGGGCACTGGTGTGATGGTTCCCCGCCTTGTTCCTCCTCATGCCTGCCTTGTGGGAATGTGAACTTCTCAAAGTGATGGCAAACACTGCCTCATTTGGCGAGGGATGTTTTTACATTGCGAGGAAAGGAAGAGCAGAGAGGAAACCTTCTTATCCCTCTTCTTGTTTGGAAACTTGCATATGACATCTGTGTTTTGTAAGCAAATTTGGGCCCATCTCTCAGCAGAAATGTGGGAGCACTTGGAGGAGGAACAAGGTTCCTTGCTCCCAAAGAATCATTTAACGTGGAAAGTCTCTGGGAAGGATGGTCCTGAGAGCAGGGCTGCCAGGCTACTGGATGGGGATGCATTGCACTGAGGGGAGGAGGATTCCTTGAAATCAACCCAAAAAGTCAAGGGTGGGAGTGGGTATTTGTGGATAAATTGGTGGTTCTGCAAGTGGCCTCTTTTCCCTCACATCTCTCTTTTCCCAGAGCTCCTCTCTGTGCCTGTGGAGAGCCTTGACTGCCCAGCTTGCTTTGAGGCTGGGGCACACACCCCATCACCCACCCACAGGGCTACCTTACTCTCAGGGACGAGCTTTAGCAGTTTAGTGCATAAGCTGCAGCCTGTGTATAAGCATCAGCTCCTTCAGTCTTATGGTCATTTCCAAATTTGGACAACTCAGCTTCTCTCTGGTGGGATTTGGGATTTTCTTCACTCTAACTCCTGCCAGATGTGGGTGAGCCAATCTGCCCAGCACCCTGGGTCCATCTCCATCTCCATCTCCTCCAGTGCTTGCATTCAGCACTGTCACTGTCAGCAGTGGGTTGGGAAGGCGGACATTTGTCCTTGTGCACTGGACAGGGAGCACCAGGCTGGCTTTGGGCAGGCAGGGAGAAGCCAGAGGCTGCAGGGAGTGCCCCACGCAGCAGCATCCTGGAACTGAGCAGCACTGGACCAGAAATAGTTATGTAATGAGGAAAGGAAAGGAAAGCAAGTTCCCATTGCACCCAAGGAGTGGAGCAGGTAGGACAATGTTTGGAGTGGTTGTACAACTCTGTGCTTCCTGTTTTCCCGCGGGCAGGAGCTGTGATTGTCACTTCTTATTCAGCTCCTCATCCTGGGAGGAAGACAGTATCGGGCTGTCCAGGGGCAGCAGGATGTTTATGTGGCAGGCTGAGTCAAGGTGCTGCTTTTAATACACCCCAGGGCAGAGTCATTGGGGGAAATGTACATTTTAGGTTTCTTTTTTTTTTTTTTTTTTAAGTCTCATCTGAAGTGCTGTGCAATTGCCATTGAGCTGAATGGCTGAATGTCAGCGCTGAGTGTCATTGTTTTCTAAGGCTATTACACAAGGATTTTACAGGGTGCCATGAGCTACTGGTAACTTAGGGAGGATTCGTCTAATTAGTGATGCTATATTGAGAGGCTTTGTTTAATTACTCCATAAGCTGTTAAACTTTGCATTGTATCAGCCAGGTTCACATCAACCTGGTCACCTAACGGTGGTGGAGGGAGGATGAGGCAGCCATGCAGCCTCTGCCATGTGCCCATCCAGAGGACCCCTCTCTCCCTGCTTTATTAGGAATAAGGGCATTTTCCTGGAAGGGGGAACCGAGGGATTCAACAAGACTCAACTTTTTAAAAAATATGGGGATTACAGCCATTATCTCTCCACAGTAACAAATGGGGGAATCCCATGGAAAAATGTAGCATATATTATGTATTTGGATCTATGTGTGCAGGGGAAGGATGCTCATGGGACTAGTGGCCATCACCTCCATCCCATCACTTGCCATGGGACCAGCAGCCATCACTTCCATCCCAGCATTTCCTCAGGGAACTTTGTGGTGCCACCTGAACAGCACAGGATCTTTTACCACGGAGTGTTTCTCCAACCAAATCTCAGTCTTGCTTTGTGTCCTGAGCTCCTCCTGGCCTTCCTCTCTCTTTAGCATTGCATGGGAGAACCCCAAAGTGCTCCCAGACAAACCAGGCAATGCCCATGCATGTGTGATAATTTGGAAAATCTAGTCCTCCACCTTTTCTTTCTCATTTATTTTTTAATGTGAATTTTATTTCATGCAGACACCTCTGCTCTTTGGACTGTTCTTCCCTCTGGGACCCAAGCAAGAGAGGGATCCTAAAAGAGCCTTCAGGAGCCACTTCTCCCCCTCCCCCCAACATGGGGACAAAGCCTCTGCTTGGCCCCCAATATCACAGATTGGGGGAGTTTTTACTTGGGTAGCCACAGTGGCATTGCTGGGGGCAGCACAGAGGAGACTGGGGCCTGAAACCTCTCAAAATCTTCTGAAAAACAGGATGGTGGGAAGAAAACCTCTGATGTAAAACATCACTCACTGGCACCAGACTTTGATCTCCCTGCTGCAGTCCCTGATGGGAAGATATGGGTTGGGAGGAGATGGGCAAAGGAAGAGGGGATCTCCTGTGATTTGGGCTTGTGTCTCCCGTGGGTCTTCTTTTCCTGACCCTCAACTTTCTCACTGCCGAATGGCTTCCCAGGCTTCACACCCTGTGTCTGCCCTGCGTCTGTTCTTCTGGAGAGAGAAAAGCACTTTTGCTTTGTTTACAGCAGCATTTTCCCCATTTTGTGTCATTTTTTGTGCAGCTCCCTGATCAGGTGAGGAAAGCTTTCATGTGTGTCTGTTGCTGGACATGGGGGGATGGATTCTCAGGCAGCTTTTCACCCAGGGACTGGCTTTTGCTGATGCTCCTGGAAGCTGGACTTGTCTGAGGGTGCACCCAGACCTCTGCCCACTGTTCCTGGCCTCTCCCAAGGGAGCGCTGCCCCGTGACACTGCAGGCTATCACATTTTCTTGGTTGCTGGTTGTTTCCATTATTCATACAGCAACTCTTAAAATATTCAGAGATCTCTTGACTGGTTTTTCAGCGACTTGTGGAGGAGGAGGAGGTGGTGACATGGCCTCCATACCTGGTTTAGTAGGATGCTATTTCTGATGAGCGATGTTTTCGGGAACTCCAGAGCCTACGGCCCTGACTCCGGACCAGAAGTGGCAGGGGGAAAAGGGTTTAAGGTCTGTTTGTTTTACTTTTTTGTGCAGACAATAAGCCGGCAAATACTCCCAGGTTGTTTATATTTGGATAAGGCCGCTTGTGTCCTGTGAAAGGAAAATGACACATCTACTACTTCTCCTGGGGAGAGATGGTGTGGGACAAATGGACTCCTGGCGTGGCTGCCAGAAGCCTTCTTGATGCCACCTCTGGGATGTGTGGGATTGCCTTGGCACTGTGGTCCAGATGGGGAGGGCATGGCAGGGGCAGAAATGCCTGGTTTTTATCTGTCGGTGACTTAGTCTGGGGCCAAATGCACAGGAAGGGCAGAGCTTGGTCCCCTGTGCCAGCCCCACATTGCTGCCTCCTTCTCTCCCACTGGGATATGGGGCTGTGGACATTGGGAGGTGGCCTCATCAGACTTCCCATCCACCAAGTTGTTTTTGGAGTCTGTGGGATGCAAACCACAAACAGAAGTTCTGCTTTCCTGTGCTTTTCCCAGAAGCTCAGCCCCTCCTGGCATGGCACTGCACGGGGGAAGGACAGGAGGCACTGGGGTTTGGCTGCAGGGCTTTGGGCTGGCTCTGCTCACCTCCCACCATCCCTAACCAGGGCATCAGGTGCCCGACCCCCAGCAGGGACACCCAGCTGGTCATGCCTGTGTGTCCCCATCTGTTCTGGCTCCCTTACACCTTCCTGCAATGAATTGGATTAAGCAGCTGCAAACAGGACCAGCAGTAACTCCAGGGCTGAGCCAGTGAGGATCAGTGTCCAGCCCCATCCTGGGACTGGCAGAGCCCCCTGCCTCAGCATGAGCCTTGTCTGAGCACAAGTGAGCACAGGATTCATTTGGCGTGCAGCACGTACAGTGAATCCCTTGTCCTGAGGCTGGGTTTCATGGATTTTGGAGCCTCCTGCCATTGTCCAGCTGCACAGAGCTGAGGGATGCTCTGCCCTCATCTCCTCTATTCCAGCCCTCTCCTGCAAACCAAACGCATACCTGAGGTGTTTTCACAGGAGCTGGGCAGCCCATCACGAAAAGTCACAACATGAAGCTATAAAAAACTACCCCAAAACAGTTTTCTTTTCTTTTTTATTATTTTATTTATTAAATCACTGACTTGCAGAAAGCACCACCTGCTTGTCCCATAGGGAGAGGTCACGCAGGGGGAAGAAGAAATCAACTCGAGGGACTATGCAACAGGTCAGGGAAAAGGAATTTTCTTGGCTCACAGAGCCTTGGCAGCTCCTGGGATGGGTCTGCTGGCTTCACCCTGGGGCAGGTGCTGTGAGAAAGTGCCAGGAACTTGCAGCTCCACTGCACTCTCTAACTCTAGCTGGGTCCAACACCCCCTTTCTTGATGTCAAAATTGGTCAGAATTTTTTTTGTTTTCTCAATTTCCTGGAGTTTATTTTTACCTAAAAGTGAAGAAAAGAGAAACTTCTCTTCCTATTGTTTTTTTTCCTCAGAGTTTTTGGAAAAAGTAAGAGGGGAAGTGGCTTTCCTCCTTCATTCAAAGTTGGCAAATGCAGCCAAAAATTGCCTCCTCCTCCCATTATTTTACTTTTATTAGCAAATCTTGCCTGTCTGTAAATTGGGCATTTGTGCATCTATTTTCATTCTGTGGAAATAATCAGTCCCCAGCCTCTCCCCTATGATGTTTGTTTCCCCATACATGCTGAGGTTCATTTGATTTAAATATTTCCAAACAGGCTGAAGACAAGAGAAGCAGCCTCTTGTCACCTGCAGCACCACATTTCTGCAGAACAAAACCATGATGTAATGAATGAAAAGGCCTAGAAACACTGAAAACACTGAAAAACTTTTTCTTGAGAAGAAAAAGTTTGCAAATGAGCAAATCACCATCCTTTCACACACGGCCACAGTTAAAGAAGCAGCAGATCTGCAAATCGAGGCAGTTTTGGTCTGAAAAAAGCCTGAAGCATTTCAGCTCTGCTTTCCTAGTCCAGGGCTTAAATTGCAGCAGCTGTTAAAAGCCATGCTCTGGTGCTGCACCTGCCCTGAGTGCAGAATTCAAAAGCAGGCAATGAAACTCTGAGCTGACAGGCCAGGAAAGCCATGAAATAGAGGACCAGGGATCTCTGTGCCTGAGGGAAAGACCCAGGAGGGGTGAACAGCTCTTTCACCCCAGCAGCCCTCCAACTCTACGAGCCTTCATCTTACTCTACCCTGTTTCCTCTGAATGCAAACGTGGGAACAAGCTGCATTTTGGGAGCTCTTGGGAAATGGATTTCAGATGCACTGTTGCTCTTACTAAGACCTGTAGAGCTCTTTTCCTTTACAGGTCTTAGTAGAGCAGGTTTTGCCTTTGGGAGCTTCTGACCGCATAAGGTTGTAGCACCCTGACTGAGCATCCTCGGCTCATTCTCTTGGTGAAGATGAAGAAGAAGACAAAGATGAATGATGGAGAGGTGGTTCTCTTGGGAAAAACACCCTCAGGCAGGCATCCACTGCTCGCTTCAGCCTCTGAGTGAGGGCAAGCCAGCAGGGAAGAGGTGGGAAGGTTCTGTAAAATCCACATGCCACGTAGATGTGACCCTTGGGGACACAGCTTAGTGGTGGCCTTGGCAGTGGCAGATTAATTATTGGACTCAATGATCTTAGAGGTCTTTTCCAACATAGATGATTCAACAATCCTTTCACCAGCTGCTGAGTGCTGGGATCAGTGTGAGAGTGGTGCCCCAGCCCGTGCGGTTTAACTGGAGCAGAGCCTTGAAATGCCCCTGAGAGCTGACTCTTGGGTAGTCCTGAGGTGTTTTTTGGAGTCTTGGCTGGTGGTTTGGTGTTGCTCCAGCACATTCCCACTTTCTTACTGCATCTCCAGCAGCCCCTTTGCAGAAGAAGATCATGCTGGTGTCCCCAGAGAGCTGCCAGTGCCAGCTGCCTCTATAAATACCCTTGGTATAAACTCAGAGAGCTCTGTCCCTGGCAGGCTCAATCCTGCCTCTGATCACTGCATTGTAGGCTGCCGGGCTGGAAATTCACAGGCTGTAGAGCACTGCCCCAAACAGAAACAGCTCTTAATGCCTTGTTAGAAAGCTTACATTTCCCTTTTTAATTGATTAATGAAAGTGGTGCAGTGGTGGTTCTCTGGTGCTTCAACATTTCCATTCCCTTGGTCTTACATAAGTCAAATATTTCAACTTTTGTACCAGGACAAACAGTTTTTAGAAAGCCAACTAAGCCCCATGTGCATGCCAAAGTGCTGCAGCTCCATGGCAGTGAGCCTGGGAACTGGGCTGAGATGTCCATATGTGGGTCAGACCTGTGGTTGTACTTTCCTTGTTTCGTGGAGGAGTCAGCATGATTCCCATGGCTGCAGAACACATCCTTTCATTCTGAAGACTCGAGTTTCCCCAGCAAAGACAGCTCTTGCCCCCTGCCCTGGGCAATAGCAGCAGTGGTATTTCTGAGGATGACCTAAAGGGACATTTCTTTACTGGGCTGGCCTTGCCCAGACTGATTTTCTGAGTGTTTTCACATGGTGAAGTCAAGTCCCTGGGAACAGCCCTGTTGGATCCAAACCCATGAGGGGAGGAGGGAAGCCTCTCCAGCTTGGGGATGGGCCGCGGCCAGAGCTGCTTTCAGTCCTGAGAGCCACATTTTTGACATCCACTGCCCCGCTGACAGAATCAAGATTTATTCTTAAAAGGAAAACAATATGCACTTTTCCTCTTTGCAAGGAAAACTCTCGCTCCCTTTTGCTCGCTTGCCAACAGGAACGGCTTGCTGGAGGTTGAGGGAAACTTCTGCTCAGCACCAGGCAAATGCATGAATTCCTTTTCATGCTCCTCTTGGCACATCTCCTTTTAGCACTTGAGGACTTTTTCCCTGGTCACAGAGAAAAGCAGGCAAGGAGAAAATATGAGCCAGTGGGCAGCAGAGCCCTTGCCACTGCTCTTGCTTTCCTAGTGACCCTGGTAGCTTTGGAATGAATTTTTGGTGTGTGAGTACCCCCCAGGGCAGGCATAGCTAAAAGGAGTGTTGCCCTTGCATTACAGGAGATGGACAACTATTGGCATTCGGGCTCCAAACAGCCTGTCCTGAAATTGTGTCCTGCAGAGCACAGGCAGGGGTGGGGAGCAGCCCCTCGAGCCAGGTGCACACGTGCTGCTCCTCCCTGCAGCTCCAGGGGCTGTTGGGGACTGTGGGTGCGCTGGGGAATGTGGGAGCTGTGTCATGGGGGAGTGGGAAGGGTGGGAGGAATGTTCTGTGCTTATATTTATCTCCCGGTTGATGACCAGGCTCACAAAGCAGGATACGCCTCCCCAGAGCCCGGCAAACTGACAAAAATCTACCTGGGAAGGATGCAAACCCAACCCCCCCCCTACTAAAAATATGCAGGCAAATAGAGATTTTCCAAAACAGAGTTCTGGAATGCTAAACTTGGTGGTGATTCATCGAAGGAGGGGGACACAGCCGCTTTATTTTTTTCCCTGAAGGCGAGCAGGAACAATGTAAATCCCAAATGTTACTCAACCTACTCCCTCAGCTGGGCTGCTGTGCCATGAAGAGCCCATCCAGAACCCCGTAGGCACCGGCTTCCCAACAAGGCAGTCCTGCCTCAAAAACAGGAATCCCTTATCAGGCAGCAGGAAATCCTATTTTTACATGAAGTTCAGAATAAAAATAAAAGGGAAATATATGGTCTGTGGGTGCAGGCTAAAATTAAACCTAGAGCTTCTCCCCTGATGGCTGGCTCCTGCCACTCCCATCAGATTGAGAATCTGATGGTGAACAAGAAGGATCCTGCTGTCCCTGGCTGCTCTCAGTGGGATCTGCTCTGCTGTGGGGCTTTTCTCCTCTCAGTGAGCTCTGTGAATATAGTTTAAATAAAACAATCACCTTGGATCAGTGCTGTGGCCGAGGCCTGTGCCCTGGGCAAGCAGGAAAGGTTCCTTTGCCTCTTCTTCATGTGGCTCCTTAACATATTTCTGAGCCAAATTCTTCAGTTTCTGATGGCCCTGTCAGCTTCACTGACCTATGCCCAGCCCAGGTCTTTCTTGACCAAGATTTCTGCATCCAGGTGCTACCACAAGATGTACTGGTGTATCATGAGGGTCTGTCTTGCTGAAGTTTTCAGCTTTGGGTCTGCTCACCTACAGGGGATGAACTGGCACATCTGGTCCAGATTTGAGCATTGCCTTTCAAAGTTCGCTGGGATCTGTAGTAATGAAAAAAACCCTAAGCCACAATCCCCAAACCTCTTCCTCTCCTGCAGTCCAGCACTGAGAAGTGGCTGCCAAAAGAGTGCTGTGGCTGTGTGTTTTCATTACCACTGTGATTTGTACAACAAATGCAGCCCATTTGCAGCCACACTTTTGTTCTTCGACATCTCAGGCCTTTGCCAGATGAAGCCAAGCTCAGGGCTTCCCTCTGAGCTACACCAGCTTCACCAGCTCTGTGGGGCAGGGTGGCACTGAGAGAAATCCCACAGGGACAGTGAAGGTGGCGCTTTGTCAGCATTTCAGTAAAGCAGCTCATTTCAGAGTTTTCTGTGTTAGACCTTGTACCAAAACAGTTTTTGCTTGGCTTCCAAGGAGCAATTAAACTGGATCCAGAAAAGTCACTGGGTAAAATGAATCAAGAGGTGCAGATCTCTTGGCTGACCACACTTTCATTTTATATATGTGTATATATATATATATGGCTTCAACATTCCTCCTGTCTGCTTTTTTTTTTTCTGCAACAAAGCCTTACCCTGAGCCTTTGACTGTAAAATATATTGTAAAATGTTGCTTGCTTGGAATAAGCATAATAATTTGAGGGCATTTTCAACCTCCATCAGGAGAGCAAACCCCAACAAATATTGAGCAGAACAGTCTGAATTAGCCAGACCCATGCAGGTGCTTAGCAGGGTGTTGACTTGTCAGGTGCACAGGAGTTTGAGAGCAGAATTTCCTTCACCTGAGCTGGTCCCCTTCTACATAGTGGAATTACAGGAAGGTTTGAGAGAGTGGATAGAGAATGGTGGTGTTGGGTTGCTGCTGAGAGCCAGGCTGTCTAGATGGAGCAGGCCCTGGAGAACAGGTAGGAAGACTGGGGAAGGAAGGGGAAGGGTGAATGAAGAGAAAGGATTTGGTGATGGTTTTGGATACTTTTGACTATCTAGGGGCATGAGGGAGCTGCCTGGGTTGTCTCAGTTGTGGTGTCATTTCTATAAGATGGCTTTTTGGTTTTGAGGGAAGCTAGAGTTGCAGTATTCACCACTGCTCCTGTTTGTGGCTGGCCTGGACAGTTGCATGTCTTGAAATGTAATGTTGCAGCATTATTTGATTTTCTTCTCATGCACTGGAAGGGAGAGCCTCTCTCAGCCTTGCCAGCTAATGTGGGCAGGCAATTACATTGTTTTGGGCAGCCTTGTGTGTGAATGAATGCATGTGGCTTGCATGCAGTGGAAAGTGAAAGTCTGAAAGCCCCCCAGAAATGCAGGTCTGTGATCTCTGCTCTGTTGTGCAAGTGCTTCTCACTTCTGCCGTTTACCGTAAGATGAAGTGGTGAAATTTGGCTTAAAGGAGAAGTGATGTGAAATGGTGCCCAGTCTGATTTGGAAGAAAAAACACTAGCTGCTCTTCCTCCATAGGGTGAAATCTAGTTTGAACTTCACCATGTAAAATGATCTTCCTTATTCTTAAAAGGTTTTGTGCTGTAAAACATCACCTTGCTGTTTTGTCTCTTTGCAATTACTGTAAAAACTGTCTGGGCCGCTCCTGTTCTGGAGAAGCTGGGGGGCTCTAGCCTGATCCTTGTCCTTCTTGGTGGTAGGGCCTGCATACTAGAGGATAAATAGAGCATTTAAAATTATTTTTATTTCATTTTCTGCAGTGGACTAAATTTTCTGTCTGTTCCTCTTTCAATGAGAGGTGATTTTGGGGGATTAAATATTAAAATCCTGTGTGGTACTGTGGTGCTCCTGGGGGGATATCATGTACCTGTATCTGATGTCGGATCAAGCCTGTGCAATGATTTTTCTCTTACCTCTGATAAAGAGAGGCATGTGGGGCCAGTGAAAACAGAGATACTGTGAACACCTTTGGGCTGGGATTGGGAGGGGTATGTCAGTGAATCCTCTGCCAAAACCCTTTGGGTGAGAGCCTTCCTGAGTAAAGACAGCATCTACAGGGAAGGGGTAAAAGAGAGGTATTCCTTTATTTGATACAGCCTGCTTGGCCCAGATATTGAACTTACAGTCTGAGCTCAGAAACTGGGAACAGCAGGTCCAGGAGGTGCACTGAGGTGAGGAAAGGAGTGGGCTTCCCATGGAGGCCTCCAGGACCCCTTGGCTGCTGCAAACAGAGGCTGCTACCAATGCAATGTGTCAGGAGAGCTTGTTGGGGACTTTAGGGTTTCAGATGCAAACCTGTGTCCAAGGTCCCCCAGGTGACACAGGGCAGGCTGGCCCTAAGCAGAAGGAGCTGCCCATCTGGTCACTCTCCTCAGGCGTGCACAGGTGCTCAGAGGTGATAGGGGTCATGCCACCACAGCAAGAGGGGTAAATGCAGAGCTTGTGTCCCTGGAGATTTTGGGGTTTTTTTTGCCTGTGATAGAAACTGTGAGTGTTGCCAGAGAGCAAAATGCAGAACTTGAGAGGTGAGAGCGCAGGGCAGGAGTAAAGGTAGGCTCCAAGGCCAGTCCATCATCCTGAGGCAGGGAAGGGCTCCATGTGCCTCTCTCACCTGCTGTCTCAGCTGGTGCACTTGAGTTTCTTGAACCTGGTCCCCATTTCACATTCAGCAAAAGAGAACAAATTTTGTAACATAACATGTTTAGGGGAGGAGGGGGAAAAAAAAAATCTGTCAGGCCTTCCTTTCTGAGATGTTTTGAGAGTCAAATTTTTATCAGAGGGGAAAAAAAACCCAACCCAAGGCTCAAAACAGGAAACTCTTATCAGCTTGCCAGGAAGCTCTATTGCTTTGTGGAAGTGTTACCCTACGGTCATTGCTACTTTCAGTAGCTGTTTGTGAGTAATTTATGGCTTTAAGATGGGCGTCAATCTTCCATGCAAGCAGGGGAGAGGCCCTAAAGCTGGAAGGAGTAGTGGTAGGAATAGAGGGTGGAGGGGAAATACCAAGGAACAGGATTTGTATTATCTCACTACATATATTTACAATGATAAGATTTTCATTGTCTTCTATGGTAAATTATGATCCTGTTTTTGTTCTGTATTTGGATCAGGAAAAAGCAAACCTGTGTCTTCAAAAAATGCACAGGCTTAGTGTTCAGTGACTGTTATTCAGCAGAAGTAATTGAGGGACTTGGGATAATACATAACTTCTTGGCCAGGGAATTTCTAAATTATTGCCTTATGGAGTTCTGTATGCTTGAATTCTAAATGTGTGCAGATGTCTTTGTGTAAATCATATATAAATTTATTTAAAAGCTATTAAAACCTGTCAGAGGGGGTTATCTGGTTCTCTTTCGTGTCCTAATTTTGGTGTGCCCATCTCCAATATAGAGCACTTGTTCATATCCAGAATAATTTCTTTAAAAACAGTTTTCCTGCAAAGTGTCTTTGGATTCCAAAATAAAAAAAAACCAGTGTTATGCAATGTATTAAGATGTATCTGAAAAGTCTGTGTGTATGCACTTTATGTCAAGAGATCAGGAGCTTGTATCCCAAACCTGCCAGGTAGTTGTGTTGAACAGTTCTGGCTTCTGGCCCAGTGTTTCTTTTTATTTTGCCTTTTTGTGCCCTGGTGTGTCTGTTCTAGTGCATTGTAGATTGCTGTCACTCCTGTAGTCACCCAACACGACGGGGATGTTTCCACCAGAGGCATTTTGTGTCCCTCAGGCTGTATGGAGCAGGCATGATGTGGAGAAGGAAGTGCAATACTGCTGCCAGGTTATCGTGTTTCTCATGTTGACTGCTGACTAAAGTGCTTGTTTATCTCTTAATTTGTGCTGGCGAATCTCTTTTGGTTAAAAATAAGCATTAAACTTTTGTCTGGAAAGCTGGCCTTCTGGGCCATGAAGAGAAGAAGGGTGATTTCTGAGTGTGTAACCCATGACCGAATTCTTAAAGGCATTTTGGCAGTGGAGCTGTGCAGAGGAGCTGGGATATGTCCTGGGTAAGCTCACTGTGCACCACCAGTGATGCAGAGTTCTTTTCCGTGGGCTCTGGGCTTGCATTTAGAAATACCTCGTGGTGTGACCAGGCTTTGGGAGTATGGGCACTGATGCTTTTTTGAGGGAGCAGTGCATTTCTTGGCATGTCTTGGGCTGCCTTGTGGCTGGAGGAGTCTCTATGAAACCAATAGCAGGGAGGTGAATCGTCTCCATCCTTCCATCTCATCACAGACAGTGAATGCACTTTGAAACCTGGCTGTGCCTATTGGCTTTTGGGCTGACATCCCTCTCTTAAACAGATCTTTTAAATACAAAGGTTCACCCTTTTTTTTTTCTTCACCCTCCAGTTTTTAAATGATGGTTTTAAACAGAGCACTCAGTGTCCTACACTTCTGGGAAATGTGGTTGTTCCATGATTGCTTGAAGTCTTTGGCCAAGAATTGTTGATACACAAAGGTACAGCATACTGACTGCAGTGGTGTGTGAACCCACTTTTCTCTTTTAATATGCACTTATCTTTCTAATAGGGCATTGGAAAACATTTCTCTGAAACTCAGTAACCAGTGGCCTTTCTTACTCATTGGAATATATTCAGTGTTTGCACTAGCACTTCGTTAGGAAGTAAATAGCTATTTGCTGGGACTGTAAAAAAATCACTCTTCCTCTTCTTGTACCTTATCTCCTCTTCCTGGACAAAAGTCAAGAGCCTCTTTCCCGCCGCCCCTTCCCTCTTGGATATACAATTGAATACAAATGATGCAAGGATATGCCAGGTATTTTGCACACTCATCTCTGGGGAACTGATAACAGCAGCCTGTCTCTCTGGAAACAGCCTCTTGGCTGCTCACTCGTGCTGGAGTCAGCAGCTTCTTGCAGGGCCAGGAGGTGCTTGCCTCCCTTGTCCTTCCAGCGAAGGACTTTGGGGCAGACAATGAGGTTGCATCCGATGCCTTGAGGTGCCTTCAAGAATAATTAATACTGTAAGCTCATTGACATGTTTGGTGGCAGAAGTTCAAATCTTCAACCACGGTGGTAGGGTCCTTGAAAGGCATTTCCTTAGCTAGAGGGGGGAAAATGGGCTGCTTCTGACCAGCTCTGGAGATGGTGGGAAGCTAGGAGGGAAGATGGTTTGAACATCCTCTTTTCCCAGGGGGTCTCCCAGTGGCCAAGGTGAGCCTACCGGCCCCATATTGTCCCAACTTTGGCAGCCTTTCCATGTAAATCACAGTTCTGACATTCACATGGCAGTGAGAAGCTGGCTGAGTAAATTCCTTCGGGGACAAGGGAAAGGGCTGGAGCCGCGTGCCTCTCAGGCTGTAACGATGGCCCATAGCCCTCGGCAGGACTGCGCCAGCTTTTGTTCCCCTCTGTCCTCCTGAAAGGAAGTGGTGAAAGGCAGCCAGGCTGCCTTTATTTCTGTGAAATGGAGTGAAATGAGTGAGGCAACTCATCGGAAGCAGATCATTAGAAATATTAGTGACCTTAAGTGATCTCTCCAGGGCTGGGAGAAAAGCTGACGGAAAGGACAACGTGTCCTCTTTGTCACGTTAGCAGTTTATCATCCACTGCTCTGCTGGGCTTATTTGTCTCCCTTGTGAAGGAGATATCCATGTTTCCTGCTGTGGGATAGCAGCTTCTCCAGGAGAGTTGGACAGGCTCTCCACAGAGGCACAGCCCAGTTTCAACAAGCTCTAGTTGCACCAGCCTGCCCTGGCTGTATGGACATGGCACCTTGGCCAACTTCTAACAGGTTTCCCATATTTTCCAGTCCCACCTCTCAATCCCTGGGACCCTTTTTGCACCTTTGTCAGCTTCTGTTGAGGGCTATGCTGGGAAACTACCTCTGCTGTGTTGCTGGGACCTTGCATGGACTGGCCTTTTCCAGAGGCTACAGAACAAGCAACATTGCCCTTGCCTGTCTAGGAAGGCTTTTGGGCTGTCAGCATAAGCACTTTTCTTCCCCCTTCCCACGGTGCAGGTTGGAAGAAGATCTGTTCTTCTCCAAAGCCCTTGGGGGAGAGGAAGGACAGAGAGTAGCCCTGAGAAGCAGGATGTCTGAGAAAAGCCACAGCTAAAGCCCAAGACTGCTCCTTCCAGGTTCTCAAGAGAGATGTGAAACTCTGCCCCAGCTCTGTACTGAAATGCTACCAAGCCTGAGATGATGTGGTGCTTTTGGGGTTTGTGCAGAGGATGGAGGGGGAGGAAAAAGCTGTTCAAGCCTAAGCTTTGCCACTTCATAAGCAGCATGTGGTCTCTTTTCTGTGCTATTCTGCTGACGTGCTGTGCTTGAAGCTTGGCAGAGTCCTCTCTCCTCACAGATACGGGGAACAGAGCTTTTAAGGCTGGGAAAATACTGCAGGGAAAGGGCTGGAGCAATTCAATCAGCAGATCTTAAAGAAGAGTATTGCTGCCAAACCTCACTGCCTCATCAATCTCCATTCCTGTGTTTACAGGGGGTGAAAAAACCCCAAACCCCTGCAAACCTCCCCCCCACCAAAAAGGTCACATGGTTGCACGAACAGCCATGGGACTGTCAGATCCATGGACTATGGTTTGGTTGCTGAGGGCCTGGATGTTTGAGGTGTTCAGTCACTTGTGTTGCACAGCATTGCTGTACGTGATGGCTACAGCTGGTAAGGCAGAGTACATGTGTAGAGAGCTGCTTGCTGGGTATGCCATGTGCTGCCTGCCTTGTGCTGAAGCAGGTTTGAACTAGGCCCTAAAAACCAGGTCCCAATGTGTCACCAGTACTTGACCCACATGGGTTTTTTGATTAATGCTTCCTGTACAACTTAGGGTTGATGTTCACTGCTTGCATGACTCTTTTTTTTGTAATGATCTCTGCTCCTGTACATGTGAGACATCTCTGGGCAGTAAAACTTCTTTCTGGATTGTTCTTCCAGCCACTGGATTTTCTATGGCCCCTGAGCACCCTATAAGGCTCTAGATTAGCATTAAATGGCAACCACCAGATCGCCTCCTTTCCCCTTCCAAGGCTGCTTAATTTCAGAAGGAAGAGTAAAGCCTTGCTTAGCTAAGAAGGAAGAAGAGCTTTAGGTGTGCTTTGCTATTGTATGTTGGTGGGACCTGGGAAAAATGCCACAAGTTCTTTTTATAGTTTAGTTTGCAAGCTGTAGTTCCTTGGCAGAGAAGATGATCATTGGTCTTTTTTTTATCCCTTTGGAATGATGAGTCATCAAAGATGATATTAATTAGAGAACTAATCTCCCTTGGTGGTAAATGGTGCAAGTTCCCTAGTTTGCCAACGGCTTGTTCCATGCTAGAATGGGATTGAGGGATGCTAGTTAGTTGGTATGGAACCTTAAGCTGCTTCTGACCTTTCTGTGCATGCAGAAGAATTGAAATTCCCAACTGGGCATATGAAGGAACTCTTTACTGAGGTTGCATTCTAACTGGGGAACAATTCTGCTTCTGAAAACTTAACATACCTGTGAGCTGCCAGCTTGGACTGCAGCTACGCTGCAGTTCTGATACACTGGAGATTCCTGTGCCATTGGGACATGAAAGCTTTAAAGATGGTAGGATGCAGAGAATTCCTCCCAGTCTGATATGTGAATGGCTTAAACGTGATAGGCACACAGGCAGCAATCTCTTCATTTTGATACCTTTCCACTGTCTTTAGGAAAAACGCTTCTGAAACTCTGCTTTGAAAACTCATGGTTTAGGGAGGTCAGAAGATGGCCGGAGAGCTTTCCCTGGGAGCTGTGCTTCCTACTGGCCTCTGTGCTGCCATCACCTTATAAGGAGCTTCTGTGATCCTCATCTTGCTAATAAATGTGTAGGGTGGTGGGTGAAAGCTGTTCAGAGAGAGTTGGCATTTGCTTGCAGGGAACTTGTGTGGCATAAGGAGAGGAATTCCAGGCACACGCCCTTTGTTTGCGCAGTGGCCCAGGCGAGGAGGGCCATCTAATCCAAGGCCTATAAATATCTCCCACGTTCACATCTTCTGCAGACATTAGTGGAGGCCTCGCTGACGGCTGTTTACAGGACACGTAAGCAGCTGAAGAGGAGCCCACTTTAAGCCTAGAAACTCGTGCAGTGTTTGACAGCAAGGGGCTTGGTGGAACGGGCATGCTGTGGAGGACGTGTGCTGCACTCAGCAGGGATTTCTCTCCCTTCAGGCACCAAGGAATTGTTTCAAAGGCCTTCTTTAAATACTGGGTTTGTTACTCTATCAGCAGTGCCCAAAGGAGCTGGAAAGCCACACAGCAATTGACTTGCCTGCACTAGCCCTGAACTTCTTAGCATATTGAGATTCCAAAATAAGTCTTGTTTTACCCCCACCCTTGGACAGACTGGGAAGAGGAGGGAAAGGCTCATAAGCCCAAGGAAGGAAAGGGAAAGACCAGAAAATAATAGAAGCTATGCTATGTTATGAAAACTCCACAAAAATAACTTTGATGTTACTAATCAAGCTGCTCCTCTAGAGTAATTCAGCGCTGTTCTCCATGAATGTTCCCTCCCATCTGTCAGGCTTCGAAGGACTCGAGGACTTCTGCATCTAGGAAGGGCCTAAATAGTCTGTCGTGTCCCCTGATTTACCAAAGCCTGAATGTGGAGCCACAGCTTCTCTCCATAATAAAAGAAACGCGAGATAAGAAAATAGCAGAGGTGGAAACTATCAATGATGTAAGAGGTGTAGCGTGATCTGAGGTGAATTCTAAAGGAGCTTGTCCACAGTTCCAGCTGGGCTTGTAGGAACACTGTCCTTCTCTGTAAGGTCAAACAACCCATAACTTTTGCTTGCTAACCAAAGGCTGCTGTCATATGGACAAAGCATTAAGGCCTAATAAGGAGAACAACTTAAAAGAACAGTTTCCAGACTTAAATCTGAATTTCATTGTTGTATGAAGTTTGTCTTGGAACATACGGTGATGGAAAAACTGATTCTAATCTTTTCTGTTTGATTAAAAATCCTTCTGAACTTCAGCATGCTGGCTAAATTCCAGCTCCCAGAAGTGATTGCCTTTTGCTAAGCTACACACCCCCTGTGAAACCTTTTTCAGGGACCTTAGTGTAATTATTATCCTTCCCTTCAAATAAATGGTTGTATAGCACTGTTGATCTAATCTGCCTGTCATGTTCCACAATAGAGAGAATTTAATTTTCAAGAAACTCATATATTAGCCCATACAGCGTGTAGGTACAGGTGTTTCTGCTCTAGATCCCCTCCCAGAGAGACCAAATGCAGTTCCTGCTTAGAGGGGTTAAAAAGAAAAAAAAAAAAAAAAGACCTTTTTGTTCTTCTGACCTTCTGAAAGCTCTTCTGTGTGAGGATGGGTAGAGAAGAACATGAGAGGATCAGAGAAGTGAGTGGCAGTGGTTATGTTCACATGATAAAATCCCCCACCCACAGAGCAAATTAATCGGTTCCTCTGTATAACCTCCTGGGGAAATCTTGTTCAGTAATTGAGAGCTGCTCTTGGAAAAAGGAAGCACTGTTGGACACAGATAACTGCCTTTGGAGCGTGGCTCTGTGAACTGCCAGGAACATGCACTGGCTGGAGGCCTGCGTGCAGTGCCCGGAGTCCTGGTGGGCTTGGGAAATCACATCCTTCCACAGATGTGGGAAACAATACAGGTGGCTGCGACTGCCCAGGGAATCGTAACTTGGAAGGGAAAAGGAACAAAAAAAGGGGGTGTGTGCATATGCAGCTGCTGTCTGGGATGGGATGGAGAAATATATGCACCTTCTTGTAGTCATAGTGGAGAGACAGGATTCCACGTGTTTTTCTATACAGAACCTTAGGGTGTTGGAGGCTTGATGTGGGGTTTTGGTGCTTGTTTTAGTGTTTCGTTTGCTTTTAAATTTCCTGAAGAGCCTAGCAAAAGTGAAATGTGCTGGATAAATTTATCTGAGTAACAAGGACTGTTCATAACTTGCCCTAGCAGCTGTCCTGCACCTTCTGTAGCAGGATTGCTTTGTCTCCTGCCCTGCTGGCAGACCTCGGTGCAATCCTGTTAAGTAACGGTGTGTTTGTCAATGAAGTGCTGGTGTTTTTTCCTCTCTTCCCCCCGAGCGGGGAAGCTGCACTCTGACAGCACCAAGTGGTTCCTGAGGGGTGTAGAAAGCAAACCTCCACCCAGCAGTGCTGCGGTGCCTTGCATACTTGACCTGTGTGGGCAGAGCTCCCTGTGCCTCTGTCTTGCTGGCCCTCCTGGGTGAATCCTGTGGGAACATCCTGGAGAGGCTGGCACAGGGAGGAGGAGAGCACAATGTACAGAGCAGGCAGGAGCTGTGGAATGTGCTGGCATACCCCAGCCATGGTGTGAGGGTAACTGCTGCTACCAGCAACACAGGAAATGTGTTTCCTGTGTAACAGTGAGCTCTTCTTTGAGATTAGTTAAAGCACGACTGCAGTCAGGCACTGATAACTAACCTACATGTGTTTTAACAGGCCAGGGGTTTGGCTTGTGAACTTGTATGCACAATCAGGCACAAACGTGCCCTGAAAGCTGTTTAATTGCTGTTACAATGAATTTTTGGCTATCTGAGCACCTTGATAGAGTGTGCAGGGAAGAAAAGACTACTAGACCTCACCTTCTCCCATCCCTTTTGAGAGAACCAGTAATGTTCTGCTTCTTAAGAAGTTAAATTTCAGCATAACATGTTTGGCACGAACAATGCGCTGGATGAGTGGCCATCAGACAGTTGTGCCCACACAGAGGTAGGGTTGATTCAAGGTGCTCTGTTCAGCCTCAGCTGGAGTCCAACGGATGCGAATTCCACAGGAAGACCTGGACAGCCTTAGCAGATGTGTACTGTGATGACAATTAAACTGGGGGTTACTGGGCAGCTGAACTGGAATGACAGAGTTTGCTGACTTTTCCCTCAATTTGCATTTACTGCTTTTGCTCTCCACCCTATGATTTCCTCTCACCCCTCTCTCATCCTGTACAGATGTTAAGTGGAAACTCTGCCAACTACTACAGCTCACACCCTCTCTTCGAGTGCTTCCCCAGGACTATCCTAACTGCTCTCCCTGTCTTACTCCGTGCCTCTCACTCTCCTGCTCTGGGGATAATTATCACTGTCATGAATATGTACATAAAAGAAAGGGCAATGAAGACAGAAGTAGAATTAGTCAGATTTAAGACTGAGGTTTTTTGCATCCTTTCCAGATCTTGATAAATTCCCAGCATTCTCATCTGTGACTGGCAGGAAGAAACTCTTTCAATATATTCCTTTATTTACTGAAATGTGGTTGTTACCTCTCCCCTACAATGAATAAGGTAAATCACAGGAACAATTCCTTTTGCTTTGGCAAGTATGGAAGTTGTGATTAGACTGCCAAAAGAGAAAGATGTTGCAGATGTCAACCAGTCATTCAGCAGTGCACACCCAAGTCCAGCTGGGCTGATCTGTACATGCATGTTTGGGAATGTGCATAAGGATAATCTCCTTCCTCTGTTGCACTTAGAAATAATATTTTTTTTCTTTTCAGCTGCATTTCATTTTGCTATGTAAAGAAGTAGACAGATCTGGCCTTTCTTTTTTAATAATGTCTTAGGACCAGGGTACAAAAAAGGTTAATGCATTAATTTTTAAGACAAGTGATAAATGTACTGCAATAAGCACATCCTACATACACAGAATATATTTCTCTATATAATATGAACACAAGAGATATAAAATAAGTTATACTTATCTTGGTTTTTCATCACAGTAGGAGCTCAGCTTATATAAAGTGACAATAGGATTGGAACAACACACTGCTCCAAAGCAACAACAAAAACCAGAAGAGTGTGCGCGCACGTGTGTGTTTAGGCAATGAAATAGGAAACTGAGGGATTTCTGCTAAAATCGGGTCTTGAAAACAAAAACTTCATAGAGCATGAAAGAAGTTGCTCAGGGTAGAAACTCTGGAGGGGATCCAGTGTTAGTGTATGGTGAGGAGGGTATGTGAAGGCTGACATCTTGGCTAGGTTTGTGGAGGCACAGAGCAGAGCAAGCTCTGCCCAGTGCCCCTCTGTGTTCTGCCCTTGTGATGGATCCACCTGACAGTGTGGGGTTTGTATCTGTACAGTGAGAATGGGGCCTTGCAGCTTTCACTGTGCACGATGAGAGCAAACACATCACTTCACAGGAATCACAGACACCACCACTGTTCGAAGAGCAAACACTACCCACTGGTTGTGCAATGTTGGGTGAGCCTGGAAATGGTGTTCCTCCCTTCCAACCCACCTGATGTCCACCTCTAGTGCCCCCTCCCTCTGCTTCCCTTGGAGCTTGGTTCTCTTGGCTGTGCCTGCAGAACAAATCTCCCCTGGGGACTGAATGGGAGGTAGTGATGATTGGGAACTCTGAGTGCCTGTCCCACAGTGAACAATGAGGAACTCCAGCTGCCCAGTTCAGAGCTCTTTCAGATTTTATTGATGTAGTCTTCTTTAAGGACAGGGGAACGTTTGTAAAATTTGCATCTAATGGTGAATCAAGGTTCCTAAAGTTCTTAACTCTGGGGTTCAGTATCTAGTATTTTAGTGTGGGCTTATGTTAATTAGGAAATGCTCTTTATTTTGGCCAATAGCTTGAAGACCTTGTGGTTTCTCTTTGCTGTCAAGATCTCAGTCTCCTGAAGTTTGCAAGACCCATTAAAAGGCAGAAGGTGCAGCCAAAGCTGAGGAGTGATACTGGCAGTTAGCAGATTTCTATTAGTGCCCATTCCACTCTCCAAAAATGCAGCCCACTTCAGGTTTTCTTCTACTCTTGCTTAACAGTCTCCTAGTTTGCAACATCCTTTCTTTACCTTCGTATTTACAGACTACACATTAGAAAGCATGGACAGTACACTGAAGAGTTAATTGCATATTATCATGAAGGATTGGACTTTTTTGTTCTGCTTTAGATTTTGTTCTTCATACAGCAAAGTAGGTATAAATCCAAATGTGACCTCACATCTAAAGGTATAATTTAAGTAAACATGTTTTTCTAGATCTTTTATTTTCCCCTTCCCTTTCCCTCTCCCCTGCAACCTTCCTTTCACTCTGTTATTTTCCTTTTGGATGGAGGGAGGAGATGGGAAGGGAGCTCATTTGGCAGCTCATGACCCTCCAACTTGACTTTAATGAGATGATTCGCCAAGGCAAACTCCTCATCATCCAGCATGCCATCTTTGTCGATGTCAGCCAGTTTCCAGATCTTGCCCAGCACGGTGTTGGGCAGCTTAGACCTTACCATCTCCTTCTTGGCATTGGCACCAGTTATTTTACCATCGACAGGCGAGAGTGTGTAGAAGATCTCGTCGTACATGGGCTTGTCCCTGGCCACCACCCACTCGGCGTCATCGATCCCTTCTCCGGCGCCTTCTCCGTAGCCGTGGCCGAAGGGACCGTGCAAGGTGCCCTCGAAGGCTCCTCCCTTCACCATCTGGGTTGGCCGCTGGGACTCTTCCTGGCGGACGAGCACCATGAGCTGGGCAATGTCATTGGCCAGCATGTCTTCCACGGTCTCCAGCAGCTTGCTCTTCAGAGGCTGGAACTTGCTAAAATCCTGGGCTTGCAACTGATCCTTAAAATGGGACAACACAGCAAGAGGTGAGCGACATGGCTGTGTGTAGTGGAGTAATGTGTACAGGGGGATGTCTGCCTGCTGCTTGGCTCACAAAGTCCTGCTACTGCAGAGGAGTGGGGAGCTTGGCATTCCTTCCTCTGACAGCTCTACTTTCAGCATGAGATGGGGTCTCCCTGGCCGGCCTTGTTCTTACTTAAATCCTCTCTTAACCCCTACAGAAAATGACCAAATAGTTAAAGGCAGACTGGTTGTGTGGCTCTTGCTACACCCTCCAGCCAGTGCTCTACATTCCCTTTGTGCACTCTGGGAAGGAGATGCCACCTGAAAAAAGACCACTGTACTCATCACTCTGCAGTGCATCTTTCAGATCAAGACAGTAGCACATCTGTAAGAGGTGAGCTTGTCTTTACAGCATGGCTCAGATTCTGTAATTACACAGCTAAGCAAAAGTGCTTTGACTAGGGCCTGCAGAGAACTCTTTTCTAGCTACAAAATGACCTACAGCTTTATCTTTCACCCTCTATTCATTAATTCCACACTCTTTACTCCTACTGCATTGGCGTACGGTTTTTTTAAACACACAGTTTACCAAGCAGTGAATGAGATGTCCTATTGGATATACCCCAGAGATCTCATTCCCAACAACTCAGGGTAAATATATTTTCAAAAGAAAAAAAAAAAATAGGCAAATGCTGTTTTCCATAGGTAACTAGTAGCAACCTCAACAGCTAGAACTCAGAACAGGTTTCTGCTTGGACTGAAGCCACACAGCAATGCAGCAGTGTCCAGCATTGCTTGAAAGTACAATACAAGCCTCTGATCCAAGGTCATTTGAAGTTTTTGACTTGCATGAACACTGGGCCAGGTCTCAGGTCTGCAGAACAAAAATCCTGCTTCTCTGCTTAAAATAGAAAAGGGGCTCCAGGTTTTCACACCTTCCTTTCTTTCTAGAAACAAAGAGTGAAGTAGAAGACAAATATAGCTCTTGAGAAATGTGGCATATGTAGCCTTTTCAGGACACAGCTTTCCTTTTAATATAAATTAACTGTATGCTCTAGGCCTGAAAAATCTGCAAATGGAACCTGGAATTAAAAATAAAGAAAACCAGAAGAAATCATTTGCTGTAAAGGGCTATTCAGGCAAAGATATGAGAAATGAATGTGAAGCTGAAATGCTTCACATGAACTCTATGTGTAAGAAGTGCTCATGCCCAAATATAGCCTGCACATATTTTAAGGCACATTTCAACATTACAGCAGGCTCTTCCCACAGGTGGCAACAATCAATGCCTGCATGGCTCTGTTGTATTCCCTGCAGTTACTCTAATGCTCTTTCCTTGGATGTTTGCCAAGATGCCACTGCTTACCTGCATCTTTCTCAGGTTAGGGAAGTCTCCTGGTGAGATCTGATGCTCCCGTTCAATCCGGGCATAAATATCTCCCAAGTTGTTAACAAGCTCTTTCTTTTTATTGTCTTTCCCAAACATTGAGGGCATTTCCTTCTTTAGGGAACTGATGATGTAGGCATGGACCTGAAGGGAATTAAATTATATGGAATGAAGGCAAATGTTAAATAAATAGCACATCAGAAAATTCTTCTCAGAAGAGTAACTGTGCCTAGGACTCGACTCCATCTTGTCCCACCCTGGAGAGTAAGCTCAGCTTTTCAGTGTCCCTGGACCTATGGACTGTTACCCAAGGCTAAATGCTCAGCTGTGTGCCCTGGTTGTGCAGAGACAAGGTGAAAACAAAGTGTAGTCCTGAGCCTACAGACAATGACATTCATATGCACTTTCTGGAGGGAGTGGTGGGTTTTTTTTTTTCTTCCACTGGGCATGGCCTTCAAGGGAACAGTCCCTTTCCAGTCCAAACATACAGATTTAATGTTTTAATATGAGTACCAGTCCTTAACTTATGCAACATTCTGGCTTTTTTTTTTTTTTAATGGTGAACCAAGCATCTCTTCTTGAAATGAAGGCCCTTACATTGAAACCTTTTGAGGGATCTTTTGATGTCTTTTCTCAATTAACGTGGGATTCTTTCCTGTATCTTTAGGGGCTTCTTTCAGTTCATTTCAAATACTCTGGGATACTGCAGGCTTATTTATTGTTTGTGTGAGTCTCCACCTCCTCTGCATCCATCTAAGCCAGGTATCTCTCTTGGATAAGAAGGTGTAAAGCAAAAGATCTACAGCTTATCAATTCCCTTGGTGTATGATTCTGATATACTGAATTGGTCCTAATTCTCAAGTTGCTACCACAGAGCAACTGCTTTCCAGACCCCTTCAAGTGCTACCTGCTTTGACCTGTAGTTATGTTCCTCACTCTGGCCTGCCACGGTTGACACACCAAGCAAAGGAGGTGTTTTCTTCCCATATTGGCACAGGGCTTATATGCAGGGCCTGAGTTAAATGGGTTGGAAAAAGAGTAAGATCCACCAGCTCTGCAAGTTGAACTGGCCAAAACCACTTCTCCATAGGCTGCATGCTGCAGACAGCCCAAACCGAACGCTTGGGGCTTCTATGCCAACACCTACCTTGGCCAGCCGTGCTCGCTTGATGAGATCATTCAGCTTCCTCAGGGCTGCATTGCGGGGCAGGCTCTGGATGTCCCTGAACAGGTCCTGCTCCTCTGCCTCAAACAACTTGCGGTTGTCGGGGATGAGCAGTGGATGGGACCAGAAGGAGCCAATGTAGACTCTGATGACCTCGGGAGTGTTGACGATCTTTCCCAGGGACCACATGAGGGCACCGTACACCCGCATCAGCTGCTGAGTCTCTATCTGGTCAGCCTTGTTGAGAACAACTCTCATCTTGTCCTCATGGTTCTTCAGGGCCTTGATGACCTCAGAGAATTCATCAGAGATATCCAGCTTGTGAGCATCAAAGAGGAGAATGATGCGGTCAACTCGCTCTGCGAACCACTCCAGTACAGCAGCGAAGTCATAACCTGTAAGGGGGGCAGGAAAAGCAGAGATGCAGCAAACATGGGAGCAGAGAACCTCCTTGATTTACTCAAACTAACCTAACTGAGGATAAGCTTGCAAGGAAACAGCTTTCCCAGTAGAGCAGGCAGCTTGATACAGAGATGAGGCACTGTCCTTCACATGGAAATGTCACAGCACATGGTTAAGGACAGCTCTTGTCCTCTCCACATTAAGAGATCACCCAAAGGAATCCTGAACTTGTGCTCCAGATCTTCATTCAAGTGCACATCAAGGACCAACTGCTGTATTCAAATGCCTACTGCAGAAGTCTTGTATGTGGCAACAAGAGAGGTCTAGTTTGTGAATGAGTGGCCATCAGCATAACCTACAAAGGCTGTAGAAAGTTGGGTAATTGCAGTACTTGCACCCAGACTGGTTTGAGATGCGTATCTCCACTGCTTAATAAATCTCAGGTCTTGTCTAGTTGTGCAAGACTAACTTTGTCCCACCCAATTCAAAACCCAGGATGCAAATAACCTCCCTTACCAGAGTAATCATCCTGTCATACCTGCTGCATGAGCACAAAGCCAAATGATTTGTGTTCACTTAGCCAAGAGCTTGATGCTTAGCAGACAGCATTGCTGTGAACACGGAGGCAGGCACAGGCCAGGAACAGTAAGTTCAGATTTCACATGCCTCAGGAGTAAGGATAATGGATTCAGTGTCAGACTGGGTCCACCTCTAAGCAGTACAGGGCATGATAAATAGCATATCTGGAGAAGTCCCTAAAACAGTAGTAATGACAGCAACAAAATTACCTTTTTTCTAGCTTAATTCTAGAAAATTACCTTTTCCTAGTAATTTTTCTAGAAAAAAATTACCTTTTTTCTAGATGGTTTTTAACCATCTTTAAACTCTTGGTGAGAGACTGGTTGGTTCTCTCCCCCTGCTCTGTCAGGCTCTCCTATGCTGTGCAACATTTGTGGTTATCTGAGTCACCAGAGTGGTGCACTTTGTTAAGGGAAATCAGGACAGAGCAAATGCTATTTGCATTAAAATCCTTTAATATACTATTTTAATCTTGGCTTTCATGAATAAATACATGATAATTAGTTCAGTGCTTTTTCCTCCTGCTCCCCTTTCTTTTTCCTCATTTTTTTCCTTCTGTCCTCTCTAAAACCTAGAGGGCAACCAGTGCATCCCATTCATTAGACTGGAACTACAGAAGGCAGGATAGCTGAGCTCTGATCTTGCTTTTTTGACGCTGGTCTTTTCTTCCATATGACTAAGCAAACTGGAGCGAAATCCTGGCTCTCATGTCAGGAATAAAGCCTATGTGAACTTTCTCTTCAGCTGGAAAAATTGGTATTAACTTTTGCCACTGAGAACTTTTATACAACTTCAAAGTATTATTACTGGGCAGTATTCTGCTTTTGTCAATTACAGTTTGCTCCTTATAGGAAAAGGGGGTGGCAGAGTGTGGGCATATGAGGTGTGTGCTCTTGGATGTGGACACTTTGCCCTGCTCTCTTCCATGGGATCTACAGTAATCTCAAATGAAAGACACATGTTTGTCCCAGCAGTGTCCTTTTGCTCACTAGGACACGAGGGTCTCCTCTAACAAGAGCAAGCAATGCTGGGCCCTGGCTCTTTGCTCAGCTACGTTTGATGCTGAGAACTTCAGAGAAATCAGAATTAGTATTAGCTTTGACAAAGAGCTGCTGAGCATTCAATATATTATGTTAATAGCTGTGTATCTTGCTTAGTCCATGTGTCTGACCACCAACACAATCACAAGTCAGTCTTGGAAATACCTTGGTCCTGCTTGCTTTCAGATATTAACAGCCTATTTTAACCTTAGGTGTTAACCTCAGTTTTTTAACCTTAGGTGTTCTGGCTGCAGGGAGTTCTACTCCACTGCTCTAATTGCAAATCTGCTGCAAAGATCAGCATGCTGACTCCTTCCTAACCTGTGCTGGGGACAGTGGCAGCAGACAAAGTCAATGCTGGTATCTCATCTCACTTGGCCTGGATTCAGGCTGTCAGTTGTCCCTCTGCAAGCAGATCAATGGATGTGCAAACAGGGACCTCCCATGGCCCCTCAAACTTTGCTAAACACAGTATTCACAGACTTTATGTTCACTTCTGCCAGGGCTGGAAGTCATCTGGCATGGCAGGACAGTTTATTCTTCATATGCAGTTACACACAGCTTGCTTTTTCATCATGGAAGCAGTGAGTCAGGGTGACTTTATTTGGAGTTGTTTGTGCATTTAATCTTGTCAGATCTCATGGACTGGGATATTTTCTTGTCAAGCTGGCACATGTTTGAACTGTACCGTAAGTATTTTGTCCAGTCTTTTTCTTGGGAGAATCAAAGGGAAAAGAGTTATGCTCTCTAGACTACCTTCTAATGCTACAGTGATGCCCTGTCACAGATCATGTGGATGGTTTCCCTCTGACAGTAGAGGAACAGCCACTGTTATGCTCTCTGTTGTGTTAACAGGGGCTGGGATGAGTTGGGGAAAGTGTCTGCATCTGTTAGTCAGCCTACCTTTTAGTGATCCAGTAAAAGTGGGAACTGAGTATTTAAAAGAAGGGACGTTTAGAAAAAAAGTGTTATTGTAGTTTAGGTATTACCTGAGGACTTGGGAGATTCACCTTAGCCCTTTGATCTGCCTGGGTCTCAAGGTGTGTCCAAAAGTATCTTTAAATGCTTAGCTCTCATGATTTTTATCCTGTATCATGCCTGCATCCACAGTAGCACTTAGAAGGTATCTATTTTCTGAGCCTCTCTTTCCTATTAACAAAAGTAAATGTTGCTCTACCCAGCAAGAAAAGGATATTAATATCTGCTCAGACTCTTTGTGTATTCCCAGCTGCTACAGTAACATACAGTGAGTCTTGAATGTCCCTGTGGACTTCATTAAACATCTAGATTGATTAGCAGACACTCTTTCCTGGCTTCTTTGCTTGTTCAGAGATATCCTCCTGACAGCTGTCCTGCATATCTCCATGAAAGAGAGAACAAAGCCCTGGAGAGTAACACTTGCTGCTGACTGCTCTGAAACATCACCATGAACTCATGTGCATCCCATGCTGGGACAAAAGCCCAACCCACACCCTCCCCTTGTATGTCCCACTTGCTCTGGCACTTAGGGGACCTCTCCTGTTGGTGCTCAGCTGAGCAAGAAACAAGTCTTGTGTGTGCAGTGCTACTGATCACAGCTGCATTCCTCTGTATGGAGATACTTGGCAGGAAAAACAAGGTGTAAGTGTATGTATCCTGTTTCTAAGTGACAGAACACTATAGAGAGAAAGAGGGGAAAATTATCCCGAGAGCTGTATAGTTCCTTAGCACACAGCAAGACGTGGGACAGAGCTCTGTTTACAAATATCTACTCGGAGTCACTGACTGTGATGGTGTTTTTGCACACAGTGCCTAGAGAATTGCTACAGATGTGATTCATGGGGTTGCCTTTTTAGTCTTGATTTTAGTGTATAATAGAGTAGATTGTTACTAAAGCATTTGGATAGCAGGATGACAGTGTAAATTGCTAAGGGCAAAATATTAATAAAGGTGTTTAAAAATAAGGTCTTAGATTAAGATTTTAATGTTTAGCTTGGAGCTCTTCAATGGCATAGAGAACTAAGGGCATTTTGCCTGGCTCCAGCCAGAGCTGGAGGTGTTCAACACCTGAAAACATGAGGCTCATTCTGTAACTAAATTTAAGCATTATAGCCTCACTTTGGTTTCTTCCCTCCTGCCCCTTTTTCATTTCACATATGCACTGGGCCTGCCTCTTTTTTCTGGCACTTTATTACTGTGTGAGCTTAGACCAAGAACTGATCTTCATCTACAGTCAAATAGGAGTTTTCCTGCTGTCCCTTGCTCATTCCACTGCAAATGCGTTATGTCTCCCTATGCCTCCCTGTGTTGTAGGGTGTTGCTAAGGCCTCTCACAAAAGCAGGCAGTCACTATCTCTGCTTTGGCAGTGTTTCAGGGATGGGTGAAGCTGTCCACAGAACACAGCACAGTTTTATTGTGAACTTACAGGGTGGCTGGGAAGCCATCTGCCTGCCAAAGCTGTGTTAATGCAAAACTATTATTACAGGGATGTTCAGACAGAACTGTAAAGGGAAGAATTTGCTGTTCAGTAATTCCTGTCTGTTGTACTTGCATCCCTGTTGAAAAATATGCTGCATATTTAAACATTCTCTAACATCATGATGCAGCTTCTTTCACAACCTCCAGATAAGGTGGACGTGAAGAGAAAATGAATCCAAATCATACAGTACTAGGAGGGCAAGATGAAAAGATAATGATTTTATTCCATCAGATGTTTTTTTCATGGGACAGGTTTCCTTTTGACAGCATGGAAAGGACTCAACAGACTTAACACAAAGCTGACAAGTCAGCAGACTGTCAGTGGGTTCAGCCTGCAGAGAAAATGATGTTCTTGCAGATACCCTGCCACCTAGACTCCAGAAGGCCGGCTGGCCTAACGAATACTTGTCTGCACACCATTGGAATACCTGGCAACAGGCACTTCACCAAGATCTGGCAGGATTATGCAATTACATTCTGTCAAGTCAGATCAGGCATGATACAGTCTTTATGCTGATTGTGGGAAGATGGATGATACCTGACCCAGCACATAATCTGCCAGGCTGTAAGACTTTAAAGCCAATTTAAACCAGCAAGGAGTGGGCATGCACTGCTTCAGCATTTCTCACCATGTAGCTACACTGGTTGCTGGTTTAGGTTTGTTTTGTGCTATTTTTTTTATTGGTAGCAAGCATACTACTGGTTTTCCTGTCTTGTGGAACCATAGCACAGGTCCTGTAGTAGTGGAGTTCAGGTAGGGTTGAATGGGAACAGTGAGATCAAGAAGTGCTGAAAACCCCAATGCTGCTTCTTTGCACCAGATATCTCACAGCTTGCTGTTACTACTGCAGTAAATTGTGCTTCTGCTTTTAGCAATTCCCTCTTTCCTGCTGAATTTTAGTTACTGGAAGCTTCCTTCTCACCTTTCTAAAGCTGGTGTTATCCAGAGATTAAAGATTTACCAGATTGTGCCACTCCATAAGGCAGAGTTTTATGGCAGTGTCCCCATTTGTCAAGTGGGAGACTGGCTCTGATTGTCTGAGGACATCACAAAATAAGACAGTCAGCGAACACTGACTACCTGAAGAGGGGACAGCTCTGGGGAGATAAAATGAAATGAATGCTGATTCCAGGAGCTTATGACTTAAATTTTTATAATTGAAGAAGAGGGTTTTGAGGCTTAGTCTAACTGGTCACAGCAATGTCCTGCCTGATAGCCCTTCAGAGTCCAGGGAAGAAGACTTATGTCATTGTAAAACAAGCAGGCAGCCCACACTGGAGGGGGAGAATGTGCCAGGAGGGGCAGGTGTTACCCAAATGTGACAGGTGGCTCTGAGCAAAGGAGTTGGAAGGTCACACCATGGTCAGAAGAAGAAAATGAGGGGAGGGAGGGGGAAATGACACATCCCTTTGAGGACACACAAAGTGAGTGGGAAGCTGGGTTGGGTGGCTGTTATAAGACCCAGAGAGTAACGGTGTCCTAGAGAGAGAAGGGTGCTCGGTAAGAGTATGAGGGAGGCAACAGCTAGGACTGGGTGCAAGAACAGTGATTTGAGCAAGTTTTTCTCAAGGTGAGGAGCTGGTGGTGCCAGCAAGGAGAGGACAGAAGGGATGACGAAAAGCAAAGGATGGGTACTGGATACACCTCACTGCAGCTCATCCTAAAACACCTTTGTAAAAAGCTGCCATACTCCTCTCTGGAAGTGGCTGCCTTCCAAGGGAATATAAAGAGATTCCTGTAATGCATATCTGTGGGTGTGTCGGGAAGTAGACAGAAGTCCTTTGGGATAAAAATATTTCTTTGAATGTCGCATGCCCTAATTTCTAGAGCAGGCCCCAGCTTGCCAATCACTTCTGCCTGTGCCTATACTCAAAGAAATAATTTGTCCTGGAGCTGCTGATTCAGAGCGCTGGAAGGTATATCCTCCTGCCAGTGCTCCACATTTCCTCCTCCTCCGTACCAAGAACCAATGGAAACATTAAATACGTTTTGGAGGCTTTAAGGTTTCCAAAGCAAAGGGCAAAAAGACTCAAAGCACAGCAGATCTCTGTTCTCAGCTAGCAACAATGCTAACATTTACATTAACCACTACCTGGAGTGCCAGACTGTGTGGCCTTTTGCTTTCATGTTGTTTACTGCAAGGGCTTCAGGGTGGGGAAGAGACTGAGAGCCTGATGGGCCTCTTGCTTAATGTCACTGAAAAGTGAAACCTCACCAGGCACATTCAAATCAGGTGGAGTAAAACTGAGGAGAGAACGAAGTTTCCCTGTAACAGCCTGTTTAGCTCCTATGTACACACAGCAGAACTTCCCCCATCTACAAGTTTGTATCTTTGCCAGTTGTGACAGGGGGGCCTGAGAGTTATCTGGTACTTGGGCCAATTCTGAAAACAGTTTCTAGCCAGATTTTGAGACTTCAGAAGGCACCTGAATACAGGCGAAGTTTGCCAGAGAAGTCAGTGCATAGCAGCATTGATGTGTAGCTGTGATTACAAGGAAGTTTTTTTACTATAGCATTCAAACACAAACTGAATTCTCCTGTACTCATACTTTAAATTTTGGGAGAAATCACGTTTGAAAACTTGGCCTGAAATAGCCACCAGTAACTGATAGCTCCCAGTGACCAGGAAACACATTCCTTCTCCATTGTTACTCAGGATGTTGAAAGAATGCATGATGGGCATAAATAATGCAAATTGATGAGATGCTGATGGCATGACCATCTTCCCTCAATGCAGTAGATACTTAGAATATTTCTGGAGTGCACAGTGTGCAACAAATGGACAAGCTGCACAGCTGTTCAAAAAATCAGACTTGTTTAGTAACACAAATGAAATGCTTGCTGTATGTTAATAGGAACAGAAAAAAGCACAGCCCTTTCTATCTGTGCAGCCTTTTAATCGTGTTCTTTTGTGTTACTTTTTTTTGCTCTTCCAGTTCTGGAACTGCAAAATATATCAGTATTTCCAACCCTAATCATGGAGACAGTCCCTCTCCCCCTCAATACCAAAGAAAATAATGATTTGGCTTTCTCAAACCCCAAATATTATCTTGACCTATTGTTTGCATGCTCCTTTCAGGTCAGAAGAGTTAGGCTCATGGCTTCACATATTTCTAGAAATAAAAATGAGAACTGTGCAGACTTTCTGCTCATTTTTGTGTTGTTTTTAAGAGGAAGCACAGAACAGTGTGCCTGTTGAGCATTTCAGTGGAACAGTATGTGTTACGTGAGACTGTGATAAAATCAGGCAGGTTGGCAGAGCAGCTGTAATGGAGGTGAACTGCAAAGTCAAAACTAACTAGTGCACTTTCACCCTCCTAGGCAGACTGAAATACAGAATATAAGCAAACATCACCAGTGGGGAGTATTATAGCAAATATTTGAAATGCCTCCCTTTTAGAGGCTTTCAGGGTGGATGCCTTTAGTTTGTATCATGCTGTTGCTAGCACACGTGACAAAGCTCCTCAGAAAAAATATCTTTTGTTGCCATTGTACCCTAAACAGCATTGCATGAAGTGGAGAACATCAGTTCTCTTGGTGTTTGCCTTTCCCTTCCAAGCATGGCTATTTGAGACACAGCCAGGCTGAGAGCTCTGCACTGCCCAAGACTGTTGCTATTAGCATTTTTCTTCTTGCTGTCAGGCTGGTGAGTGACTAAGTGTCCCTGGTACTGAAGCTGCTGGTCATCTGGGAATTCTGCTTTCCCAGGAGAAGGGCGAGGCTGGTGGGTAGGGTTTTTTTTCCTTGGTTATGGGATGCTTAGGCTGCACTGAAACCAGCAGAATGGAACTGGGTGGAAGGCTAGGAAAATGCTGGAATAGTGTATATGGGAAAGAAAGCCAATGGGGAATGCCACTGCCAGTCCTTACCTCCTGACTAGGACCTTGTGGTCACTGCTAACACAGGAAAGGAAGAAGGTGGCATATAGAGGGTGAAGATGAAGCATTCAGGATATATCCAGGAAGTACTACCTCAAAACAGGGATCAAATACAGCTTGGCCAAGACGTCACTGAACTTGGCAGACTTAGATCTGCTCAGCTCAGGGCAGATGGAGGTCAAGACAGACGGGCAGCAGAGTGTGCAAGGCTCAGTCCCCAGGGACGGCACTGCCACTGAAGCGCATGAGTTCCTGTTGCCAGGTGGCTCCATTAGCAGGGCAGACTGCACAAGGTGATTAATTATTTGAAGTCCTCACTCCTGTGCTGGCTCTGCTCTACTGCATGACCTGATCTGTGGTCATCCCCTCTGTCCTCATTTATTTCAGGACAGTCATCCCTCCTCATTTTCCCTCCTAGCAGGCTGGCCTGAGCTCATTATCTGACACCAGAACAGTGCTTTGCAGGTGGATGGCATTTGTATCACTATCAAATTGTCAAAGCAGATGAGACTGTGCTGCTTTGGTACGAACACCTCCCCTATGGGCATCTCTGCAGCCTCATGCGTCCCTGGAAACAATAAATAAGAAAAAAGCCACAGAGCAAGGGACAAGGCAATGCAATCTTTAGTTCTTTAAATGTGGACATAGATTCATGCCCCAGTCTGTAAAAAGATTGGAAGAGAAATGGCTCCCTTCAGGCAAGGATAATACAGAAGTAATGAAGGACAGGATGCTCTGGGCCAGGACATCTTGGAAACATTTCCCACAAAGCCTGTAAATGACACCTGTGTGTCCTAGGGAGTGTAGCTACCAGATCTGTGACACCGTGGGTGCCCACCACAAAGCAGTGCATGAGTCAGGAGCTCAGTAGGTCAAATCAGTGCAGGCAGCTCACTGGCTACACCTTTTACGAGAGCCTGAGAGCAGCAGCAGCTGCTGTGTCAGTGCTGGTGATGTCACTGCCTGTCAAAGGGATGTGCACTTCAGCTGTGGCAGACTGCATCACCCTCAATTGCTTGATAGGCCTAAACCTGCAGCTCTGCTACTGGGAAGCTTCATGGGCTGCTCTGGGGGGGAAGGGGGCTCTTTATGGTCATGCAGTCCTGGAAGAGAGCCAGTGCAGAGCTTTGTTTCCTGGGATTATACAGCATTCCTTGGAGCAAAGCTTGATACCCATTTGCAAAGCCCTGCTGCTGGCTGTAGGAAGCTGAGTGCTGCTAGCACTAACACCAGCACCCTGGCTCGTGCACACGCTGGCTGTGAAGGCAAAGGGACTGCCAGACCTGTCATCTTTAACAGCAACAAGGCAGTGAATTTAATTCAGAGTTGAGTTCAGACAAATGAAAAGCTTCAGAACCTGGACTTGGCCCCTGAATCAATCCTTTAAACCCTGTTCCCTTGCTCCTGCTCTTTGAAACATGGATGCAATAAGAGGAACTTTCAAAGCTACTGCTTTGAAATTCAGGGGTCTAAGGTGGCTCTCATGGATTGCTAAGCTTTGACGGCATGGTATTCTGCTAAGCTGACACTGTGTAGGTTAGCTAATGCTCCTGACGTCTAATGGGGAAGGAGATGGACTTGTGATGTTCCCACTGAGAGGAATTCCCTATTTTTAGAAATGCTGCTGGTTCTCATGGGATGGACAGGCTGAGAAAGCCTAACACATCTTTTACATCTTTACTTTCCCCCTCAAATCTATGACAGAATGCTGCTTCACTATCTGCTCTCTTCCCTGACCTTGTAACACCCCTAGTCTAAGGGTCTTAGAACCTACTACTAGCAATGGGGGTAAGAAAAGCATTCCTGTTCTGAGCAGTTAGGAAAATTCAAAGCCTCTTGGAAAACCTCTGTCAGACTCCCTCAGGTATTGTTTCATTCCCAAGTGAAATCTGAGCAGCCTGGGAAGGTATAGAAGGAGCAGAAGAATTTTTGTGTCAGCAGTTTTTAGCCCTGTCTTCTTTCTGCCTAGAAACCATGTTACTGCTCTATCTGCCTCCAAAACCAAATTGCTAATGAGGTCAGCTGGTTTGTAAGCTTGGTGGCAAAGGTACCAGCCTCACCCCTTTTTCCTATTCCTCCTCCATGGGAACTGGGAGATGAGTACTCCCTTTCAAACACCTCGAGATAAGCTCAAGCCAATGGCTGGCAGCAGCCCTTCCTAAACACAGGCACCTCAGCATTCCTTTGACTCTTCCTGCTCCCTGTAGACAGAAATTGCTGGAGTTGTCCCAGCCATATTGATCTAAACCAGATGAGGACTTTTGTCCTGTAGCTATTGCAAGGTCATCTGACCTGGCCCACATGAGCACTTTCAGTCTCTTCTGGATGTAAAAGGTGAAAAGTGAGATCCCACCTACACTGTGCTTTTAACCATTGTGATTCCATCACTTGACAGGTTGTGACAGTCTCCTTGTCTGGCCAGACATACAGCAGAGCAAATTCCTGGGATGGTAGGACAATCAGGAGATGGCTGTACTCCACTGAGTACAGCAGCTGCTTCCTGGCAAAAGGGTCGAATGACCACACACTGTCACAGGGCCAATGTGCCAATTTTGTGCCCTAAGTGCACTTAACTGTACTGAGGGCAGAGAAGCTGTCCAGGAAGAAGCTGTTCCACGTGTTGAGACAGGCCTCCAGTTCTACAAACAGATATAGTGTGCAAAAATGTGCAGAATTGGGACTCCCCTTTAGCCTCCTCAGCTGTTTCCAAATGTTTGCAGAGGCATTATTGGCTTGGGTTAAGTACACCAGTGACTTTCCTAGCAGTGCACAGCTGTGCATCAGCATGTTCTGGCATTGCTGGCATTTATTAGAGTAGCTGCAGGAAGCATAAAATTGTTTAGATTAGAAAAAATCTTAAGATCATTGAATCCAACCATAAACTCAGCACCGGCCTCACCCCATTGATCTGTCCCATCGATTCAGATCCCTCTACAGATTCCTCTGCAAAGCCTTCCCACCCTCCAGCAGACCAACACTCCAGCCCTGAATGGTGCCATGTGCAAACTGGCTGAGGGTGCTCTCAATCCCTTTGTCCAGGTTATTGATAAAGACATTAAACATGCCTGGTCCAGTGCTGAGCCCTGGGGGGCACCACTTGTGACTGGCTTCCAATTGGATTTAACTCCATTCACCACCACTCTCAGCCTGGCCATCCAGCCAGTTTTTCACCCAGGGAAGGGTGCACCCATCCAAGCCATGAGCAGCCAGTTTCTCCAGGAGAATGATGAGGGAAACAAGCTCATAGGCTTTATTAAAGTTTAGGTAGGCAGTAACATCAGCCTTCCCCCATCCAGGAAATGGGTCAGCTTGTCACAAAAGGAGATCAGGTTCGTCAAGCAGGACCTGTTTTTCTTACGCTTGTGTTGCCTGGCCTGATCCATGATGATGATCAGTTAGTTCCATGACCTTTGCCAGCACCAAAGTCTGACTGACAGGCTCTTGGTCACCAAGGACACCAAGACCCACTGGAAAGCTGACAGAAATTTTTGCAGAAGGAGCAGCAAGAAGTGCCAGTGTATTTTGCAGGAGGGTATTTTTAGTTCTGTAAACAGGTGAAAAGTAGGAAAATCTTGCAATATATGTCAGCATTTGAATTAGTGAGGAGGAAAAGGGCCTTGAAATAGGTCCATTTTGACTCACCTACACCTTTTCTTTATTTTTTTTTAATAACAAAAATACTTCCTTCTAAGCAGGTCTCCTTCACTGTGGTAGTTCTGCAGGAGAAGCGGTTGCTTTCTGTGGCATCTTTTGCCTGGAAAATGTCTACACCACGTAAGACAGTTTTCGTTTTATCTCCATAACATTTTCTGCTGAGGGGAGGAATGCTTGCACAGCATATTTTTCAACCTTCTCATGAAGGCTGGCACACCTTGGAATTTCTGATCCCCTAGCAGAGCAGAGGCCCACAGTGAAAAAGGTTAATGTGAGTTTTCAGTTAATTGTAGCTGTGCTTTATTGACTCTTCTTTGCTAGCTAATGTTCCTGGGGCGGAAAATCTCAGCAAAACAAACAAGACCTGGCTCCGTGCAAGGTACCTGCTCAACTAAAAGCAAAGAGGAAGTTTCCAAGAAAGATTTCAATGCAAAAGTGTCATAAAACTTGGCAAGTCATGAGTCATTTGAAATTTTATGGGACAGAACATGTAAATATGGGAAAGGGCTCAGCACTTTGGGGCAGAGTCTGTACTGCTGAAACTCAGCTGTGCACTGTTAATAGGCAGTGTGCATGAGAACTAATCTCAAACCTGAATGCCGAGATTACTGCTCTTGGCTTTCTGAGGAAAAGCTCCCAGCTTTTCTGAGGAACCTTCCAAAAATGCAAGCTATGCCACCATCACCTTACAGAGCAAGAAAGTGACTCAGATGTTAGGTCTGAAGAATAAAGATGTTGCCCACTTCAGAGGGTGAGTGTGAGAGTGACCTCAAAAGTTCACTAAGAGACTCTATGCTATTCATCAGCTCTATTTACAAGGGTCTGTAGTGACAGGACAAGGGGGAATGGCTTTAAACTGAAAAAGGGTAGGTTTATATTGGATATTGGGAAGAAATTCTTTACTGTGAGGGTGGTGAGGCCCTGGCACAGGTTGCTCAGGGAAGCTGTGGATGCCCCATCCCTGGAAGTGTTCAAGGCCAAGTTGGATGGGGCTCTGAGCAACCTGGTCTAATGGAAGGTGCCCCTGTCCATGGCAGGGGGTTGGAACTAGAGGATCTGTCATCTCCCTTCAAACCCAAACTACTCTAGGATTTTATGATTTAGTGTCTGCAGGCTTTCCAGATTCCCCATTGCAATGAGGAACTTGGGTGCCAATGGCTCTTAAACCCAGTCCAGTCCTGTACTGGATTTAGGAAGCCTGGACAGTGCAAGAAACCAGGCTGATTACAATGAGAGCCTTGACTATGGATCATCAGTAAGCCACTGAAAGCAATTGTTTCTGCAAAGCAGATAGGTATTACTTGACTCTGAGAGAAATCTCTTCCATGGGGAAATACTGGACTGTGACACAGGTACTTCTGACCTTGTCAGCAGCCTTCCCTAAAAACATTTCAATTCTCTGCAGGAGATTAACCATGTTCCTTTGGTCTCCATTTGCAAAGTCATGCTGTGGCTCTGAGAGGTTCCTACCACTGCTTTTATCCACAGCTTGTCTAGTTTGAAACTCATATGTGGAGTTTCTTTGGTTTTCATTACTGTCATTTGGGAGAGAACTGAACTTGGGACTTACCTCTGCTAATTCTCTGCTTTTCTCCAGAAAGGATTCCTGGCGTATCAATGACGCTGATGCTTTCTAAGACGGGATTAGGTAGCTGGGCACAGACGAACCTGTGTGGAAAATAAATGTGCTTAAAAAAATAACCATGGCAAAACATAGTCATAATGCACTGAAAATCACAGGCAGCATGGGAAAAGCCTGACTTTGATCTCTCAAGTCTTTGGCTGGAGCTTGGAGCTACTGTTACTTAAAGAAATTAGAAAGAAACTAGAACTAAGCACTTTTCTCTATTTTGCTGCTTCTGGAACATGGGTCTCAGTCACGACCTATGACAGGTTTTTTATATGGGCCCCCAAATTGTGAATTATGAAAACATTTGGGTTTTCATTTATGTGTTGTTTAGATTTTAACAAGAAGTGGTATTTGTTTTAATTTGGTTAAGCATTCCCCTGTAGAGTCCTGAACTCAAGTGAACTGAAATAACTTGCTTTAAAAAAAAAAAAATCAGCAATGCTGTAGGACTTTAGTTCCTTTTCAAATCTGGTCTTAAACAGACAAAAAGTGTTCCATTATTGCACCACGGAAGTAGTAAAGCATAGGGAGCATGAGATCTCAAGAGGTTGCTTAGTCTATCCTCCTGCTTCAAGGCAGGATCAATTATTTCTCTAGATTATTTCTCTAAAGTGTTCTTCAAATCCATAACAATGCAGACTCACCAACATTTGCTGGGAGTCTACTCCATTACTTAATAATCTTTACAGTAAATCCTCTTTCTAAATATCTAATCTAAATTTCGTATGCTATAATGTCCCTCAGTCACAAACGCAGAAGATGTCGAAAATTATTTATTTTTCCTCTCTTGTCACGATGTGCACTATTGTCATCCTGCTCCCCTCAGTCCTTCCTGTATAGAAAACAGTTTGGTGGTTCTTTTTAAAATTTTTCCTATCTCCTCCAGTTCTTTCTAGCTGCCTTTCCAGCTCATTTCTAAAACCCTGAAGACCCTTGCAGTCTTCCTTTGGGTCCTCTCAAACTGCTCCACATATTTCTTCAGGCACGATGCCACAAGCTGACGTACTCCAGCCACGGCCTTGCTAGTGGTGAGCGGAGTGGATGGATTGCTCCTTATCTCTTACAGATGACAGTCCTGTTTATGTATCTCAGTGACATGTTTGCTTTTTAAACAACAGTAGGACACTGTTAACCCACACTCACTTTGTAATTCACTGCTCCCACTCTGCAGCTCCGTTTATGTGTAATTGCTCTTTAGCTAGTTGTTCCCCATCCTGTATCTGTGCAAATCACTGCCAAAGAAGAGTCACTTGTGCTTTGTAGGCTGCAGCTCATCTATTTCAGTTGCTAGTAACAGCAAAGGACAGTAAAAGCCTATCTGCTTCCGTAGCTCCTGGTAGCATTTCATGGATAGCCTTTTTGGGATGGCATTCCAGGCAGCTCTAAGTGTGCGTGTGTGTGTGTACATATGCATATTAATAAGGTGGTGTGACATCCAGGCACAAAAAACATGTTCCTGTGGGAGAAAGCAGAACTGCAAAAGATGGGGGTTGGAACAAGGACCACTCAGTGCAGTCAAGGTAGATGGGGCCCTGCAGTGCTCTGATGAGTGTCTGGTTCTGCACCTCTGAATTCCTCCAGGTTATGCTACAACCCTACCCCAATTGTTCTACTTGTACGGCTCCAAGAAGATTCTGACAAGAGTGAATCTTCATGGGTTAAAGAGTGTCTCCTCCCCTAAGCTGTCAGCTATTTCAGACCACATATTACAGCTTCCCACATCCCCAGCTTGGCAGGTGGCAACAGGGAGCATTTCTGAATGTGTAATATCTCATTTTGAAGAGGGGGACTGGGCTGATTATTCTGCTGAGTGCCAGGCACAGCAGCAGAGAACAAAAGGCTCAGGAGGTCATGTTATTCCCTCGTCCTGCCAGCCCAGGTTTTCTCTCCTTCGTTACAGCCCTAAGTGTTCCTTGTGCTGCAATATTAAATGGGGCAGGGGGATTTTCCACCAGTTTCTCTAGGGAAAATACTCCACAGGAGATTTCAGATATAAGGTCAGAGGCCAGCATGAGTGAGTGCATTCTGGCTCTGTTGGCAAAGTTAATGCTGCTGCCCTCCTGTTGTCCCAGCAGAACTACAGGACCTCAGGAAGCTTGACCTAATTCTGTTTGGGGCCATATGAAGGGAAGAACATGGTGCCAAACTAGAGTTTCATTGCCTCTATAGACAGAGCATAGGGCTGAAGGAGGAACCTGTTATCTACTTCTGCTATTCAGAACACAAAACCAGGGCTGACTCCACCTTAGTTTCCCAAAACAGACTTTGGGAATGGGGGAATTCTTGCAACCTAGTCAATGTGATATGAAAGTAATGGGTGCTCCAGGCCCTTGGCGCCAAACAGGTCTTCCTGATAACAAGGTACAACCTCTAATCTCTCTGGAATCTTCCCGGAGGTGGGGTTTGGCCAGCCAAGTTGGAGAAAGGAAAACAAGCCCTTCTCTCGATGCCCAGGAACAACCTGGGTCAAGAAGAACAGACAGGAGGCAGGATTCTGCAGACCTGCTATCCTCCTTTCAGCCCTGGGCAGCCCTATCTCCCAGGTATGGGCAGGTGCTCCATCTCCTGGGAATGAAGAGAGGGAGGATATGAGCTCTGAGCAGCACAATTTGCTTGTCTCCCAGCCAAATCCTGACTGTACCAGTCTTCCATAGCTTCCTGGAAAGCAGGAGATCCCAGTCTCTGCTGGGCAAGGAATCTCAGCTCAGGGTGGATGCTCACTCCTGGAGCAGCAGGCTCTGCACCCCACAGGACACAGTGCTGTGGGCTGCCACCTCTCAGCCAAGACCAGCTTGGCCTCTGTGATTGCTACTGCCTCATACTGCTCTGCTCCTTTCCACTGATGTTCACAGTCAAGTGTTACCTTTAACCATTTATGGACAAAATAGACTTGCCCATGGCCACTCTTATCTCATCTTAGAGGTGTGGCCCCTGGAGATTAGCTCCCTTCTGCAAATTTCTTGCTCGCAACCTCCTAGCTGAGGTCAGGGCCTTGGCCTATACATAGCAGCAAGGTTCGTGCCAGTCAGAGATAGCTCTGCTTGTCTCTAGCCCAGAAGCTAGGACTTATATCTGCTAAATTTCTGGCCCTCTGAGTCAACTCTTGCATGTGTTTAATTTCCTAATTAGCTAGGCATTAGCATCTGCATTTTCAGCATTGTGATGCTCACACAGCTGGGCTAGTCCCCCTTAGCTTGTCTCCTCTGTCGGTTTAGAAATCATTACCCCCTCTTTTTTTAATGTCAGCAAGAGAAAGATGTCATTAGCTGCTGTGGCTACTCCCTGCATTGCTAGAAGGACTGCACTTAGGCTGCTGCTGAATCACTGCTGTGTCCCTCTGCCCTGCTGTCTGCACAGGCTTGACTCCTTCCTCGGGAGAAGGAAGAGTAGAAGAAGCATAACAAGAGCACAGCATGATACACTGAACTGTGTTAATGCATGCAGAGATCCCTTGCTGTATTAGGAGCTGAATTGCATTCAGGACACATCCATCAGGCTAGTTCAGAAGTGTTTGCTTTTTTTGCCCCCATGCCTGGCCTAATGTTCCTTCTCTGCAGTGAACTGTGTCCCAGCTGTGGCTGTTCTTGGCTATCAGCTGAGCTGCTCTGAATTGCATTCTTTTCATCCACGACCTCTGCACTCCAGACAAGAGGCCTGTTATTCTCTAAGGGCAAATCACCTTTCTGTCCTGGTGTAGGGACTGGGCAGTCACCTGACCTAACTCTTGGTGAGGTGCACATGTTCTGGGCCCTATGAAACATCAAAAACTTCTCCAAGTCTCTCTGGTGCAGGACCATGTTGATGTATTTGAATGACGGTCCTGTGCAGTGATAGATACTGCTTCCAGAGTCACCCTGAGGCACTGTGAGGTTCTCCACACAGCAGTGACTCCAGCTAGGTCCCTTTTCTGCCAACAAGCTTCTCCCCACACTTCTCTGGAGGTCCCTTCCCTGCAGCCTACATCAGCACTCCCGTGGTCAGTGCTGGTAGGAGATGCTGCACCCTCTGGACAGTCATTTTCTAAGGTCAGAAGATAGAACTGGAACCAGAGCCCAGCCCAGCTTTCCTGGCTGTTTGGCTGAGCAGCTGCCATGTTTCCAGTGTCTCCCACACTGTGTTAGCAGGGAAGGCATTGATGATGGGTGTAGTCAGTTTGTTGCCTTTTGCAGCACAGTTTGTGCTCATCTAGGATATGGGTGTGTGCTGCTGGCTTCCTGCAAGGCCTAGATCCAAAATCTCCCTATGGTTGGGCTGGATCTAGGGGATGGAAAGGTTATATTCCTCATGCCACAGAGCCACTGTCCAAACCCCTGCTACATTTTTTTACAGGAAACACATTAGAGTGATCATCAATTTGCACCTGAGTTTGTATGTACAAGGCATGGGAATGGACAAAGCCTGGCTTTGATTGCAAATGGAAGAAGCTAGAAATACTGAAGCAGGGGAGAGCAAGTGTAATGAAGGTATTTACCTCCAGTCTCCTGTAGGATGAGCTTAGGCTGTGATGTCATTTTTGTTTTGTTTGTTGAAGTAAAATGAAGGTTTGTCCCACTTGAATTATCAGCCCTTCAGCAAATGACTTATGTGCATCTGGTAGGACTGGACTGGCTTTGCATCAGTCATGTGGATGGGAGGAGAAGAAGTGCCTTATCTCTTTACACTACCTGCTATGCTGATCATTAGGTTTTAACTTTACTCTGCAGAACAAGAGAGCTCTTGACTACTGACCTGTTCAAAAAGGCATTGCCAAAGGCATTGAGTTTCCTGAACGGTTTTTTGGGATCCACCACCAACGCGTTTCCAGGAACAATTCCTTCCACATCTCCTTGCATAACTGCTATAAAGGAGTCAGTTGTAGGCTCTGGTCCAATCCTCATTCCTGGGAAATCCTGCTCCAGCAGGTACCTGTAAGTGAAAAAACAGGGTGTGGGCATGAGGCATGAGCTGCTAAGTCCTAAATGAGTTGTACTGAAGATTGCAGTGCAATTATGAAGCTCAAGAGCATGGATCTTTCCAAGACTATTTTTAGCACTGTCACTGAATGCTTTGATAAATGTCTTGGTAGCTTTTCTACTTAGGATCTCCATACTGAAAGCTCTTTTAAGGTGGATTAAGAAATTGAGATGATTATAGCTGCTGGGAAGAGATTCTCATCACATTGCATCATTTTGTGTACTTCAATCCTCAAGACATTGGGAACAGACTTAACATGGTGAAGTAAAGACAGCAGTTCACTGCAATCACAGAGTTAATCCTGAAACCCTACCGGCTCTTGGTGCCAATATCAATTACTTCACTGCTGCTTGTTCCAGCAGACTTATCCAACTAATGTGCTTAGCCCTCAGTGCAAATCAGTCGCTTGAACACCAACTTCCCCTGCACTTAACTGAAGTCTCAGTCTCTGTCCTTGTGTGCTTCTGAAATGCAGCTACAGGTCTGCACTACAAACTGCTCAAGCATACTGAGCACTACACACGTGGGTGGGGGAGTACATTTCAACCTATATATCAAGATAGATAACACAGTAAGTACAGCATCCCTTATTATTTCCTGAAGGCAGTTTGGCAATTTCAGGGAAAGATAGTCATCTGTGGGGTTGTAGGACTTTGAATAGGACCCTGGCAGCATATCCTAACTTACCCTGCCAAATTCAGAGCGGGTCAATGGTGTGTGCATGGGACAGTTCCCCCTGGCTCACGAAGGTGCCAAATGCCATCACTGAGGCCAGGCCTGTGTTTGTGTGTGTGGGTCCACCTGCTGATCCTGTGCTGAAAACTAAGATCATTATGTCCATGTGGCTTGCAGAAGGTAGCTAGAACTCGTCTAGCCCTCAGTATGGGAGGGTGACAAGTGATAAACTCTGGCTAGTTACATGAAGGATAAAATGACTACCAGATTACAGAAGTTAGTATAATAATGTATTGCTTGTTGCCAGAGGGTAGCTGGCACTCCCTCTTCCATTGCTGTGACCTAATCCTTAATAGGTAGAAAAATTATTTCAGAATTGCTGTGATGTTAAAAGTAGATTATGGGAATGTGGAAGAGGAAATAGGAGAAGCACTGGAGATTTTTTTCATGATTGAGACTGCTATGTCTAAGCACCAGAACTGGCTCACTCAGGTGAGTCTTACTGAGAGAAGTCCCACTGTGAGGGACTATAGGACCACTGGCAAGAAGGCTTGTGATAACTTTTTAGGGGTTCCTGCTTTCATCGTCATTTTAACACAAGTAATCACTATCCAGTGTTTGAGGAGCAACAACAACAAACAAAAAAAAGTGCAGGCTATTCATTGATACCATGTCAGCAAATGTGTCTTCAGTTCGCAACGTGCAAGGCCAAATCAACTGGATGTAGAGGTAAAATAACCAAATGTATACCCAGGACAAACCACTGCTACTTCTCTGGCTTGGTACACACTCATGCTGCAACAAGAGTACCGCCAGAAATGATATCCATAGTTCCCTTAGGAGCTGACCACACCTCCTTTACTGGTGTATTATGATGTATTTTCTTGTATCTTTTGTCCAAAGTGATTTCCAAGTCCCATGCTCACCAGAAGGCCACCAGAAGTGACTTTTCTTAATTGCAGAACTCTGAGATGCAACAGCAGCTGTTGAGCAGCTCCTAAAAGACCTGAAATAATCCAGGAAGAGAGCAGCCCTCTGACCTCCTATACTAGGGTGGATATATTTCATATTTTATATATTATATATTTTATTATATTTATATGGTTTATTTATCTAAACCATATATAGGGGTTTCCCAAGCTTTCCTATAAAAGTGGGTTATTACTCAACAAAAGTAGACTGCAGTTGGCGCTGGTGTGTGCCACCTCTCTGGCTGGTGATCAAAATACACCTTCCTGGCAGCTACAGTAACTCCTCTCCAGCTTGAAGCACCTGAGAATGAGGAGGGGCTACTTCTCTCCCACCAAGGGCTCTGTAGACTATCATATGAATGTTCTTGGCTCAATTCCCTGGGAAGCTCTTTACACTGACACAACTGTTTGCTAGGTTAGAAGCCACTTGGTCAGACTCCGGAAAGCAAGCTTGTGCTTCCCAGATGGCAATTCAAACACTAGCTCCTGATGGAAATTGCTCTCAAGACAGTGGCTGTACACAGATGGGAATTCACTGAATCCATAGAAATAAATCTTTGCATCATCCCCATGTAAATACTAGAGTGAAATGAAATAGGCAGTGTTAACAATTGTCAAATGCAACAAGTGAAGTGCTTTTGAGAAAGGCCCCTTACTCCCAATGTCAGGTTGTAGCCTTGCTGTAACAACCACCTTTTTTCTTTTTTAGAGGCTTGAAATACATGTGTAATACGACAATTTTTGAGCAGAAGTAAGAAATAGTTGAGGGGGGGGTGATTTCTGTTATTTATAGACAAAGCTTTCCAGAAAGTCTAACCAAAAGTCCTGTGTGTAATAGCAACACTCCTCCAGACATCCTCCTTGAAAGAATTTTATCACAGCTCCACTCAGCTAGCATTTCAAAGCATTTCTATGTTTATTTCTTGTGTAAGACTTCAAAAAATACAAAACAAAAAAAATCCCAACGAAAGCACTCATACAGAAGTAGCTACACACCGATGTTATTGACCTAATGTGCAAGGAGTGGTAGGAAACCAGAGAGATGAAGATTTGTACTGCCCACTATCACAGCATCTATTTTAAGTGAGGCCTCTCTGGGAGATTTGAGTACGTTGTGCAGCAGGGTGTCAGCAGCACAAGAATCTCATTGTGCAAAGGACAAATACAAGGGGTTGTATTGACACTGCCTGATGAGGGGGAAGGCACTTCTGCTCGACACAGCCTGCCCTGGCTACCAGAGGCAAGCTAGAGAACACGTGCAGTTGTCACATTTGTGGGGATTTCTGGGAGAGAAGAGCAAACAATAGCTGTAGAAAACACCAACCACCAGTAAGCAATTTCCTCTGCCAGTGCTGCATGCCTTAAGCTGAGCTGCTGAACACCTTCAAAGGCCTGGGGAGTGACCTCCAGTCAGACTAGGGAAGTCTGCGGAGTACACCAGGCAGGAGGGGAAAAGGTTTTTTATGACCAATCTGCTTTTTAGAGAAGTGTCTGGAGTCGGTGTGTGGCTGGAAGCATCATGCCGTTTGTCCATTTCAGGCCTGTTCCTGGGAAGGGACAGGGCAGGAAAGCTCCTTTACTGCCAGCCCAGCTTGGGGTCCCCTTTCCCAGGCAGATTTGGAGATGGGTAAGGAGAGGCGAGGCTCCGTGGACAGGAGTGCCGCAGGATGTGGGGGAAGGGGCTGCCTGCCCGTGATGAGTCATGCAGGAGCCCTGCAGGATGCCGCTGAGTGTGGCAGCAGAGGTGATGCTGAGCGGGAAAGGGAAGAAGGGCAGAGCGGGAGGAAATGGTGACAACTGCCTGATGCAGGCAGAGATGAAAGGTTCAGGGCTGCATGGGGAGGTCACACCAGAGCTCTGCGTGTAGCCTGTGACAAACAGCGTGGAGAGGCCAGGACGTGTAAATGATTAGCTGTAGGAGGAAGGGGTGGCTACACCAGAAAAGCAAGCTATGTTGACAGTTAGTAGGGCTCTGGCAGACTTGTTTATTTTATTAGCAGGATGGCTGGACTCGAGCCAGGATTATTTTTAGAAATGACCAAGGAATCTAAGTTAATTAGGAGAGCAATGTTCTGTCCTGTACTCCCACTCTCTTACAGGAAACATAAAAAGCAATAACGTTATAAAGGCAGGCTCCAGTGAGATCCTGCCGTGGCTGTCAGATATTCACAGGTAGAGGTGTTGCCTTGCCCTAACCAGCACCAACTCTCAGCTCCCAACCTTGTGGAAAAGTGTCAGCCAAATGTATGCTGAGGAGAGAAATGGGAGTGAGCACAAAAAGATGATACAGCAGGAAGCAGGAATGGAAAAGCTACATTAGCAATGCTACACCTTTCATATAGCACAGAAAGGCTCAGTTCTGTGTCCCTACAAGTAGAAGAGGGAACAGCCTGGTTCCACTGTAAACAAGCCATGCTCTGGTCTTGCTTCACTGCCTTCGACCCACACAACTCACCTCCCTCTTCCCTGGCTCAGCCTCTAGGAATGTTTCTCACTGCTGACCTTGACAGCCTTCTTTCTGCCATCAGCTCCTAACACGAGAGCAGCCTCACTGCAAGATGCTGAAGCTTAGTTGCTTCAGAGCCTTGCATTTCTTTCTTGTTTCACCTCAGAGTCCCCAAAACAAGGAAAGAGGTTTGCAAGACAGGCATTCCTTAGGTAGGAGACAAAGGGTTGTGGGGTTTTTTTGTTGGTTTTTTTGTTTTTTTGTAAGGTGTTCTGAGATATGGGTAATGTGGGACTGAGTTCATGCCACATGATTGTTTAGCGGCATTAAGTCATCTGCCTAAATTGCATGGCAGTACAAGCAGGATGCAATTTAAGAGTGGAATTGATACATAAGGACCACCCTAATTATCCCCCATCCTGACAAGATTATGGATGGAATGTCCAGAGGCTGTTTCTTCACTCTACTGCTAAGATATAATGGTTGTCAACCCTCCCACTTCCTTCCCCCAGCCCCCTTTAACTCCTCCCTGCTCTCAGCTTTAGCTCCCACTTGCTTTCCCACAATAACTCTGGATGCTAATCTGGTTCTTATCCCAGCTCTTTAATGACCAGTGCCTGTAAGCTCACACTGGAAGCCTGGCACGAGCAACACGAGGTTTTCTGGCCTTTGACTGGGAACACACTGGAGTAACAGACTCACACGTCTACTGTTAGAGACTAGGGTTCTACGAGACTTCTCAACTTCCACCTTCTTAGGCACTATTTTAAACAGAAGATTGTGCCTTTCTGGAAGGCCTTGTCAGGTCCATTTGGCACTCCTGTGAAGCAGAAGCCCCCAAAGCCCCTGGCCACTTCTGCTTGACCACAGTCTCTGTGTAGGTTCATCTCAGCTCTGTGCCCTGAGAAAACTGGGAGGACTCAAGCACGAGTGAAAAGCAATTGTCAGAGAGGCTCAGATCCACTTGCTGACAGCAAAGAGGTTGCCATCCCACATGAGCAAAGACTCAATCGTTTTTTGCCTGGAATATGCTTCAGGCACCCAAACTTCCTGCAAAAGGGGCTGAGGCTTACAGAAAAAGGACTTCACTGAACAGAGGAAGGCAAAGGCAGGAAGTCTGCTAACAGCATGCAGGTGAGACTGCAGGGAAACACTGATGCTGGCAATCCAGAGAAAAGAATTACGAAGAGATGCTTTAGTTAGACAGCCTTATCAGGAATTCAGCCTGAACCTTGTGTTCAGGCTCTGAACGTCTGTAACCCAGAGGACAGAAAAAGCTTTTCAAACAGGTTCGGTACCAAGTCACAGATGAAAGATCTGGGGTGGAACCAGGCAGTTGTGCTATCCTCTTCTATTTTTCAGGAAAGTAACTCCCTTTGCAAACATGTGCAAAATGCTTCTTTGGGTCTTTTACACCCCTTCACCATGCACCTGACCTGCTTATACGAGAAAAACCTTTTAACTCTTGAACTTTGTTTGCCAGGTACATGCCAAGGCAGCAGAAATGCATTCTGTTCTTGGCTCTTGACCAGGAAATTTACCAGCAGGAATATTTCAGCACATTAAAAAAAAAAAAAAGCCCCTGCATTTCTCAAGGTCACTCCTTTAGAGGTACAGTCAATTTGATTCACCTCTCTCTACTCTCTGCAGTTCCCTCCTCCACCAAGAAATACTGGTAGAACAAAGGGCTGGCTGCCTGTGGCTCGCGTCCAGATTTACACTGGGGTAATTCCACAGATTTCAACACAGCCACACCAGAAAAAGGCTGGAATTTAACGCTTAGCTTATGAATCACATAGGAAACACGGACAGCGCAGCTTCAGCTATGATCCCGAGGGAAAGGCTGCTGCAAGTTGAACTAGCAGCATGGCTGAACAGAGATCCCTGCAACCAAGTCCAGCCGGAAAAGTTTAACCCTCTAGGCGACAGTTTCACATCATCGAAATGAAAGAGCTGCTGGCAGCTGCTCTTTCTTTACAGTTCGAAAGGAACTTGCTGCTGCCAGCATCTCGGCCGAGCAGGACACAGTTAAAACAGGGTTTCACTTTTGGAGCCCTGAAGAGGGGCAGGTCGCTCTACGCACAGGCACACACACTTCTCCAAGTGGGTTCTGAGTGTTGTCTCTGGGACAGTACAGAGAAAGACAGACAGATCCAAGTGTGAAACAGAGACCACTGCAAACCGAAGTACTCCCTTTAGATCTGCCTCACCACTGAAAATTTCAAAGAATCGCTACTACAAGGGTCAACCTGGGCAGTGCAGGCACGGGAATGCCCCTCGCGAGGCTTCCCAAAGCCTCTGCACTTTGAACGGCCAGAAGGGCCCCAGTGACTCACACCTCCACACTCCTGCCCTGCCTGCACTCCTCAGCCCTGCCCTGGGCTACTTTTTGCCACGTCGGTGTTTCACAGGACATCTTACACCACCCTGTGCTTGCGAAGGAGATGACTTTTCAATGAAAAGCTGTTGAGGGGACGCGAAGGGGGTAACAGAAGGGGGATCGAGGCATAGCACAGGTAGCAGAGACACGTTCTGCCCCACCCCAGTCCTCGGGCGTCGAGGGTACAGGCATGCCTGGGAGAGGGGGCGACAAGCAGCTGGGTTTTACCTGATGAAGGTCGTCTTCCCAGTGGAGTACTGCCCCACAAGGAGCACCATGGGCTTGTTGTCGAAGTCGGCATCCTCGAGGGCGGGCGAGTGGAACTCGTGGAACTTGTAGTGCTCTTCCAGCGGCAGCAGTTTGGTCTTGTAGAGCTTCTTCAGGCCGTCGCTGACCGTCTGGAACACCTCCGGGTCCTTCCTCCGACGGTCGTCGGTGCCCAGCCAGCTGAACATCTTGTGGCCTCCTGACGCCAGCTCCGCACCGACCACCGGGGCTGGGCTGGGTTGGCTGCGACCGCGGGCTACCCGCGCATCCCCCTCAGGCCGGGCGGGCCTCACTCTGCTCCAGCGCCCACCCGCGAGGGCCGCCCGCCCTCACGCCGCCTGCGCCGGCGATTTCAGCCAGAAAGCAGTCCCCGCGGGAGGCTGAAGGAGCAGCTCGTCCGCACAGCCCCGGCCCAGCGGCACCGGCGGGCGCCGCCTCCCCTCACGCCGGCGGCTCCCGGCGTGGGCATGGCGCGGAGGCCCGGCCCTCCAGGAAAGGGGCGGGCGCCGGAAGCCGGCCGTTCCTGGCAGGCGGGGGCCGTTCTCCCCGGCGGGTGAAGCTGCGCTGGGCGCCGCCATATTGGGCAGCGGGAGGGGCCGGGCTCCGCCGCGCCCCCTGGGGGCCGTTGGAGGGTGTTTCAGCCCGACCGCCATTTTATTTCCTTTCTCGCCTCGGTTCGAAGTAAAAATCCGCCGAAATGAACCGTGCGAGTGCAAATCTGAGAGGGAGCCGGCTGTTCCTGAGCACTGCCAGCCCCGGCTGGGTCCTCAGACTATCATAGAGTAAGTCAGGTTGGAAGGGACGACAGTGGGTCATCTGGTCCAACCTCCCTACTCAAGCAGGGTCATCCCAGACAGGATTGTGTCCAGATTGTTCTGGAATACTTCAGTGAGAGACACTCCACAACCACTCTGGGCAACATGTTCCATGTGTGGTCATCAGCACGATACAGAAGTTTTTCCTCCTATTCAGGTAGAATTTCCTGTGCATCAGTTTCTGCCCATTGCCTCTTGTCCTGTTGCTCAGCACGGCTAAGAGCCTGTCTCCATTCCCTTGACACCCCCACTTTAGATATTTATACACATTGACGAGGTGTGCTCTCAGTTGTCTCTTGGACTGTTCTTTCCCCAGCCCAATGATTTGGCTGCACTGCTGCCCCTCACTTCGTGGGGCTCACATCTCTGGCTGTGCCTGGAGGAGTTCTCCATCTCAGCAGATGAGACAGGCAAATTATCTACTGTCCCCAGTTCTTTATTCCTCCAGCAATGAAGGATGACAGGACAGCCGCACAGGTTTTCCAGGAGTAGCCTGAGGATCAGCATGTCCTTGGGGCTGGCCATCAGCCCCGCTGCCAAGCTCTCCTCATCTCCACTGCGCAGCTGGGATAAGGCAGGATTTTTTTTCCCTAAAATATCTCCTAAAGGCTTTTTCACTTTAGTCCATCCCACGGGTCCGAAAAATGTGGCAAGAGGCGGTTTTGGAAGTGGTCCCGCTGTGTGGCAGTTCCTGCCCTTTCCCAGCCATTTACCGTCGGGAGGAACCCAGACCTTGCATAAGCAGAGGCAGCTCTGCATTAAAACCTTTTTTTTTTCTTCACAGGAAGAGGAACACATGGGTACAGTGTGGCCCTGTGTGCCTAAACAATGATCCAGGTCCATTTCTATGTCTTCTGCTGCAGGAGAAGACACTTTCCTTGTTCCCACTGTGTGATCCCAGGCACTTGTATGCTCTCTGGCATGGCCTGACCTGTGAGGTGCAAGCAATGACTCCAGGGACCAGTTTTCTTTTTCTGAAAGAACATAGCACGCTGACTGTATTTGCTGAATATAAGACTTCTCTGCTTTCCTGCCAATGTCTAGAGCTGAAAGTGGAATTGATGTTTTGAAACCTCCTTAAGACTGATTTCCCTCATTTCTTTAGTTTTATAAATAGAGGCTTTTGGCTTTAAGAATTTGATGAGACCTTTCCAGTGAAAACTCCTGAAAATGAAAGGCCCCATAGACTTCAACGTGTTTTGGCAAGAATTACTCATTTTGTACGAAAAAACTCACTTTCGTCTTCTAGATAGTTCTGCCATTTAAGGGCTGTGCTCCTCCGATGGCGCTCTGGCACTTCTACATCTATATATGGAGTCTCTTTGGTGCTTGCTTGTGTTATCCTTGGAGCTGAGTAAAGGTCAGGCCAGGAAGCCTTTGATTGTAAATCTCCCCAGGCCACCTTGGTGCCCTTCCTGAATGCAGTGAATGGGGAGCAAAGCAAGGTTTCTGTTGCCCAGGCTGAGGGAGCTGACTGCTACAGGTATGGCAGAAGCACGATTGTTCTCCATTTACAAGGTGAGGATATTAATCATTATACTGCACAAATCATAAATATGCATCCCCAATGGCCAAATGGCAAAAAAAAAAAGTTTCTTTACCTTGACTGAAGAGTCTCTTTCCTGTGGATTCATTATCACCAGGGCAGATCACAACGAAACTTGACAGTCTTTATATACTTTCTTTAGGTATCTCACAAACATTGCACAATTTTATTTATTTTTCAGTCTGTTTTCTTAGCCATTTGAGACTGACTTCCTCAAGAACTATCTTTACCTTGAGGTACAGAGCTTGCCAAAAACAAAGGGAAGTAAAATTAGGAAAGGAAGTTTACAGTATAATTAGGTTTTTCTTTCTGCCAGAATCAAACTGAAAGTTTTAATCTGTTTTTATTAATTATTCATTTCTTTTTAATTTATATAATAATTTATTATTATTTTCATTTCTTAATCAGAGGTGTTTTAATGGATGGTTTTCTCTTGGATAGTTCGGTCTTATGGTACAGTCTTTAGTAAGTTGGGGTTTTTTTTAGTAATTTACATTTTTAAAATGTAGAAGCTCTCCCTTGACTGCCCTGCACAGAAGCCACTCTACTGCAGTACTCAGAACATACCTCTATCTGATACTGGTGGGGGTCTGCTACAGTCCTCTACTATAAAATTTGTCTTTATCTTTGAATATGTGGTGCATTTAACTTTTAGTTCTGTAGTTTCTCAGTCATGTCCCTAATGGTAACAGGGCTGGCAGTCATTTAGCTGGATGCTTGCCTTGACCAGGACAGAGAGGCTTGCTGGATAAGATTCACTTCCACTTTGCTGAAAGTCCGTGAGGCTGGACTATGTCAGGCAGTATTTGCACACAAAATGAAACCTGGGGTTTTGCAGGCAAAACACAATGTTGTATAACTGAAACTTGTGAAATCGTGACAAATGCGTTTGCTTATCTGCAGCCTTAGGTTGGACAGGTTTACTTCCTACAAAAGATCATCTGGGGATGGAGACATTGATGTCACCGAATCTGAAAAGCAGTGGTGAGTCAGATCATAACACTCTGACAGTTTCAAGAAGCTTGTGGGAGCAGTGTAGTTCAGTAAAATTAACTTCCTGCCAGTGCAGTCACTGCCGCTGTTTGCCCATTACCAAATATGAAACCTGAGGAGACAGTGTCAAAAGTTCAGGTGGTGATGGGTTCAACAGGGAATAACCAGGGTTGTGGGAAAGGAAAGAAGGGAGAGGAAGGCACAGCAGGCCCCCAGAATTAAACCAAATATACTAATTTGGTAAGTTAGAGAGTGGGAGTTTCCTCTGGTTCAGCTGGATCAAAATTCCGAACTGCCTGCTGGTGCCGTATGGCCTATATGGAGACATAAAACTGTCTCCAGCATGGTCTATTCCTTTCCTCACTCGTTGCTTTGCCTTTGCAACTCAGAAAACTGCTGCCTTCCTTTCCTGCCCTCACTGCTCCTTCATATTCCTCTGAAATATTTCCCATTACCTTTCTCCTACCATTTCCCCTACCTTTCTCCATTTTTCAGGTGTCTTGGTACACACACAGAGTCCTTTTCCCTACCCTCCCCATTCTGCCTTTAGCCCCTCATTGCCTGAGGTGGAATGAGTTGCTGGTACTCAGAAGTGTCACCAAAAATGGGGAGTGTGGGCCTGGATAATATACATCCAGTAAGTGGGAAGCATTCTTGCTTCCAGGGAGCTCCCTCCTGAGATCTGTTTGGCAAAGAAAGCTGCTTGTATGGCACACAGGGGACCTGACTGATGGGATGTCTGTAACAGTGCTGGAAAGAAAAATCCTTTGAGCCCTTTGCCATCCTTGCAGTGCAGAAGCTTGGTCTATAACTCTTGACTGATTTTGTCTGTCTCTGCCGCTCTGCCATAGGACATACACCTCCATCAAACTCACATGAATGTTCTTTGTAGAATTTGTTATGATTAACTGATTGATAAAGTGTCATGTCCCCATCTGTTCTGAGAAAATATGGGGGGTTTGAGAGTATTTCCTCTCTGAACTTCTTCCTACCTGAAAGCAGAAATCCTGTTAAAATGTGTTAAGACCCAGTTGAACATATCTTCCTGTTCTACCTTGTCGGTGATTTATAGAGAGATGTGGAGTTTTGTGCTTTGAATAATTGAGTGACAAAGTAAACAAGGAAACTGCCGTCCACTGAAGCGATGGATGAGTCAAAAGTTAGCCTGCATGATGGGCTGACCTGTTCTTTCATGTCTTCTGTGAAATATTTTGCATTGAGATCTCCAGAAATTTTCTGTCATTGCTCAATATGCTTTTTTTCCCCACCTCCTGCTTCTGCCACAGCGTTTGATAGGTTAAGACAGGCTCCTGGGGTTACGTATGCAAGGCATATATATACATGCCCTTAAAAACACCCATAGGGAGAGGTAACAAATACACTATTTATGAGCAGCAGGCATCACTGCCAGTTATCCTTCACTGTGAGGACACACCTGGAGAAGGTAGGACATCAAATGCTGAGTGCTATGTAGAGGGATTTGGTGCTGGCATTTAGCAGTTACCTTTGGCTAGCACAGAATTAGGATTTTCCAGGGGTTTGAAGGGAGTGTAACTCTCACCACGGCATGGTGTTAAGATGAAGCTGTCCTCTGGGATCAAATGGGGGTATTAGTTACACAATGCAGCAGCTGCTGCTGTGTTGTTCTCTGGAGGTGTCCAAGGGAAAGGCAAAAAGTATGTATCTGCAAACGTGGGAAGGATGGGTGTGATGTAAAGCTGCTAGATGAGCCACATCAGCTGCCCTGCATGTCACAGCTCCAGTGCTTCTGCCTGCCAAGTGCTTGGCAACACAGGCTGGTGTTTTAGCTAACCCAGATTTTGTGCACCCTTGTTCTCTCACTTTCACTGTTTAGAGTTGGTTTGGCTCATCCTCAGTCACTAAGTGTTCTGCGGAGATCAAAAAGTTCATCTGTCATTAGTGGGAGTTGTGGGTGGTCAGAATACCTAATGATTGGGATGCTTATGAATAGGATGTTGTAACCTTAAGTGCTAAAGCACAGATCTTGAGTAAATGGGATTTTCATATTTCCACTCATTTTGATGTAGCTTGGCCAATTTCCATATGTATTTTTAAATCTCAACAAGAGTCCTTATGAGTCCTTACAAGTGCATCTTTGGTCAGAGAGGTATTACTTGAAGTTCTGAGAGCCATCTAGGCATTTTGGATACAGACTTTTTGTTAAGATCAGTGGGAGCTGGTTCACTGCTCGACCTTGAAAATCTCAGCACCAGAAGGTATTCATCAACTTCTGGGCCAATAATCTAAGCACAGGAAATGCAGGGAAAGGTCATCCACCTGTCTCTATATTCATTCATTTGGTGAGAAAACATAGTTCCGTGCTTCTTTTCAGGATATTTCTATTGGTCTTAAAAGCCCACAGGAAGAGCAGGAGTCAGCCTTGAGGATTTTTTTCTGACATACAGCACTATGTTTAATCAAAGATTTGAAGTTGTACCTGCAAGTGCTGTTTTTATACTGTTTGTTTAGAGACTAATAAAGATTAACAAATCGTAGTACACTCACACTATCATTTTGACTAATGAGTACTAATTTCCGTAGCTAATGTTCTGCTGTATTACATGAATGATTGTAAAAGATGGCCCTGCATCATTTGTTCTGCCCACCCTAAAATTTATTTTGCATGCAAACATTTACTACTCTGTTCCACACAATCAGAAGCAGCTCCTCAGCCCAGATTTGGATTGTCTTTGTTAAATCTGAAGAGCTGGGCTGAGCTCTATCATCCCCAGGTTTAGCCCACAAATTGCCTACTGTCCAAGTGTTGCCTGAGGTAAATCCTCTCATGGAGTGAGTAAGAGGCTCTCAGAGAATTAATTCATGGTCCAGTTACTTTTACAAAAAGTGAAGGATTTTCCATGGATTCTTCAGCTTCTCGTTTTAAGACTTAGGGATGAAGTTTTTAAGATATTGAGAAAGCTCAGGGGAGATCATAGGATGCTAATGCAGAGGAAGGACTTAGATCAGATGGCAAACATGCTAACTAGGGGAATGTGCAAAGAATAGAGAATCAAATCCATTCAACCTACTGGCCCATGGCTTCCCTCTAAAGCTTTTAACCTCTGTCTGCGACACTTGGCTGCTTTCCCTTAGAAATTTTAGTTGCTGGAAGAGTCGTGCACACACTCTGCTCCACCGGTGGTGGAGGACTGCTTCGGTCAGCACAGTACCATTGGTAAATGGAGTACAGGAATACCGCAGTTGGTCATATACAGTCTGGTGTCTGCTCGTACACAGGGCTGTGGGCAGACAGCAGGCAGAAAGTTAAACACAAGGTGGAACACCTCCTGTCTGAGAAGTGACTGTTCACAACACATAAAATGCTCCATTGCATCTTCTGTTCGAAGATTTACAGGTAATTTGGAAAAGAGTTTAAAACAACACACAGGCAGGTTCACCTGGGAGGTTTTTGAAATACAAAGTAGCATTGTTGACTCAACACACACTGTTACAGTCAGGGGTGCTGGCTGAATTTCTTGAAAATAAGGCTACATATTCATGTGATTTAAACCTTCATTTTTGAAAGCATTGTTTTTTTCATACTATTTTTGGGTTTCAAGACCTGTATATAAAATTCAATTATTTTTCAAATAAATGCCAGAGTGAAGTGAGAACTGGTGAAAAGTTAAAATAATTTTATCAAGCACTGTAAATACTCTGCACACCCAAAAATCGAGTCTCAGTTATTTGTTGTTCAGTGTAGCTCAAAGTATGCCAATTGCTCTCCACTTCTTTTCCTGGGGATCAGCAAAATGAGAAATTCTTCTTCATACATGTTTTGTCTGCCTATATAAAGTGCATCTCGTCTCCAGGCTGTTTTCTTCCTTTGTTTTTCTCTTAAATCTATCTCTGTCTGTTGCTCATGTTATTGCAGGCATGAAGGCCAATGGCTGTAAAAAGGGAAGGTTTAGAGGGAGAGACAGTATTTTTCATCTAGGGAAAAAGTAAGCAAGTTGTTAGGCACTTAAATTCTTTTTTGTCTCTGAAATGTGTACTGTATAACAGAAAATTGAATTTTTATTTCCAGGGTTATCTTTTGAAGATTTCCTCTTGGTTGCCCTTGAGGGTCAAGCTTTGTGGATCACTTGTAGAGTGGGTTTATAACAAATGAGGGCTGTGTGTGGTTGAACAGTACAATCTGTGGTTGTTTGTTTTCTCACAGGGACGGCTGCTGACCTTCAGCTTCGATGGGAGTAACAAGCAACTGGTGCCTAACTGAGACCAGCGTCCTCGGCTGCCTGGGGCAGGGATTTTGACTCTCAAAGAGCCTCCTCTGTGGGGGAGCCTTCCAAATACTGTGTCATTATGGCATGTGAACCATTTCTTAAACTTTGCATTCTGGTTAATTTTTTCAGTCCACACTGTGCTAACTGATTGTGATCACCTTGTTAGCACTGATGGGAGTGATTTGCCTGCTGAGATTTTAGTCATGATTTCTCCCAGCAAGGGGGGGTGCAAATGTTTAACATAGCTGCTAATATTAAGAAAGGGTTAGGACATCGCTCTTTGATGTTTTTAGTGGGGGGATGAGAAACATCTGTCTTGAATGTTACAAGGAAAAATATACCTCAGCATGTGATTTCATGTGTGAATCTGTGGTGTTCAGCAAGATGGAATGTGGACTCTTGGGGAAGATTATATCATTCCCCAAAATGAGGCAAAAAGGGCAAAATAACTATCATAGGGGTGTGAGTTGTGCTTTTGTAAAACCTAATGTATTCCATCTTTCTGGTAGCCTTTGGTTTATCTTGCTATTTTTTTTTTTTCTTTGGGGAGGGGAAATAACTTCATGTCAGAATTGAATAAAGACTGTCATTCATGTTGCAACGCCTTATGAAAATATCCTGGAGAGCCTAAAATAGTCCAGAGAGAGACATAGAATAGCCATGTGTATGACTTCAGAGCTCTAGGAAAAAGTCAGCGGGGTCACTCATGTTGATTTCACCCAGATCTACAGTGATATAAAGCCTTGAAAACGCAGTGATAGTGCTCAGTTAGAACTGGGTGAGCCCTCACTTCTCCTTGGAATGCCACTATCCCTACCCACCCCTGCTGACTTAGGAGAAAATTTTAAAGGCCAGGATTAAATGTACTTTTTATACCTATTTTAACTATCAGGAATTCTTCTGAAAAGACACACCTCATCCCAGAAGACCAAGAGTTTCCAGCAGAACTCTGCAGTGTGAGATCCCTGCAGAATCCACAGTGGAAGAAAATTATCCTGGTGTTATTGGACACATCAGCATGCCTTTTCTGCTGTGCTTGAAAAAAAATAAGTCACCTGTGCCTTTAGGCAGAAATATCTTTCAAAAACACATCCCTCCCATCCAGCAGAACTACCAGACTTTGCTGGAGTCATGCTTGAAGAACAAACGCTTGTTCACAGATGACACCTTCCCTGCTCACATCAGCTCTATTGGAGCAGGAGCACTGCTGAAGAAACTACCCCGAAATTTACAGTGGAAGAGGCCACATGTAAGTGACTTTCAGTGAGTACTGTGTGTAAGAGGATGATTACAGATGATAGCCAGCAAATAGTTTCAGCATTGAACAGACTACTCTTAGACTTTAATTTAGGTGTACTTTAATGTCTCCAGGGATTATGTTTGTTGCATCAGGTGTCATTTTGGAAGCTGAGGTACATGGAGTTTCATAATTGCCTTTGAAGCATTTGTTGCCCAAAAACATATCCAGCCTTGTTCAGTTTATATCCAGTAACACTTGGAGCAGGCAGGGAGAGGAGGCAAAGGGAGCAGGGAGAGTTTCCTTCAGTTGGTTTCCTTGGAGCTCACCGCTACAGTGATCTTACCATGATTCTGTGGTGACAGATGAGATCCTTCTCCCCAGAGTTTGAGATCATGACCTTTTAGAAGATTTCTGAATTTCTCGACAGTTCTTAGCTGTGATCCCTCTCTCCCATGGACCACATACTGTTGTGGTGCTGGAGGCTGCTACTTCCCCAAACAGGGCAAGTGCTTTATCCTTTTGCTGGGTTTGTCTTTTTACCCCTGCTTAACTGTTTAGTCTATTGTTCTTGGAGTAGTCTTTTCCCAGCTCTCAAGGCTGAGCTTCTATCACAATCAGTGACTATCAGTCTGTGAGTTGGCCCCCAAGTTTTGGGGCGTTTGTTTTCTACTTGTGCTCACATTTCCAAGGCCTTTGCTGGCATTCCAGGTTTAAACTGAACATTACAACAAGAGACACCCAGGTGCAAGGGCTGGTCACAGAGCACGTTCTCATAACAAATGGGAGGATAACAAGTCTGGGAGGCCAGGACAGGGGCCTGGCACAGTTAGATAGGGCCTGTTACTAGCAATGCTCTTACTGAGCTGCTGAGCAGAGTATTGACTATCAGATCCTCCTGAAAGCAATGTATAGAATTATATGAACATTTCACAATTCCCTTGTCTGTAGGGAATTCTGCCAGCTAAGTTATTTTCTAGCTGTCATATTTTGTGAGATTTAAACAATGTTTCAGAAGGATTGGGTTCTAAAAAGAAAAGGGTGACAGGAGTCCTGGCCTCTACAAAGCCCTTCAAGTGTCTCTCCACCCCTCAGATATTGGAATGGACAGTCCTTTGTCTCTTAGTGGACTGTTCTGCTGCTGTGGAGAATGGGCTGTGGTTGTTGGGGTGTCTTGTGTAGGTCCAGGAGTTGGACTTGATGATCCTGATGGGTCCGTTCCAGCTCAGCATATTCTGTGATTCTGTGATTCTAAAACTGCCTTGTGAAGAAGCCTCTGGATGCCAGACTCTCTGAGGAGAGACTCTCTGAGAATGGATGCTGTACATCCTTCAGTCCCTGTGCTGCAGAGGAGATGCTGATATTCTGCCATTCACCCTGCAGGCTTGTAGCTTGCTGCATCTATGACCAATGGCCTGCAAACTGAACACCCAAACTCACCAAGGGCAAGGCTTAGTGTCTAATTACTCTGACTGCCTTCTGAGGGTTTGCTGTTTCTTTGCTACTGCCTGCAGGGGAAGCCAACAGTTTGAAACTTAGCTTGAGCAATTTCTGGGTCATTCGAGTGAAATGTAATTTTGACACTTAGGTTATTAATTTAACCCCAGAGGCACTTGTGGAGGGAAAAAAATCACAACATTATTTCTCTCTGTACAATTATTCACAGATGTACTCTTGTCACAGGAATTCTGTAGCAGCCATCAGTCTGTGGCTCAATTGTCAGTCAAGCTGTGGAGATGTCAGCCAGGTTGGGTGAAAGTTTGAACTGTTATGCTCTGCCCTCATAACCTCTTTTGGCTGGCACTTGTGTGGAGGAGCAGGACTTGCAGGTTTGAAGGGTTGTCTTCTCAGCATGGTGTCCATGGAAAGCCATGGTGATGCATCTGAGCACCAGTGACTTGTGCTGGAGACCAAATTCAACACAGACCAAGCTAAATGTGTACCCAGGCTGGTGTCAGGTTAGCCAGAGCACATAACAATAGAGTTATACCTGAGCCAGAGCAATGTCTGCTGGGACAAAGGGACTCTCAGTATTTTAAAAGCTTTGACTTTCAAGCTAAATCAGCTCATGTTACAGGCCTAACTCTCTCCTTCCTTTTTTTCTTTCTTTTTCATTTTGTGCATCCCAGGCTTTGCACAAAAGTCCCATATTTTATTCTGCAAACAGAAAGCAGCTTGATCTCTGCCAAGGACTGGTGGGTAAGGAAACTCCTCTGTATAAACATCTAAGTATTCTTACATAAGATAACATTTTGCATGGATGTTTGAATGTATAAAACTTGGCATGGAAGTAGAAGGTGTCCATCTCCTCTCTCCACTTGGCATGGTGTGGATGAAGCAATCATTTACTGGCATAGGTTCAATAAATAAGCTGCCAAGCTTGGAGGTGGGATTTGAGGCATGAGAAGTGTCTCCACAAGCTGAAGTCACCACTGTATGTTGTTTCTGCCCATGCTAACAGGAAGTGATCCTGTGCTCTTACTGGTCTGTGGTTTTTCTGCTTGACAATTGAACAGAGACCACAGAAGGACTTTATTTGTACTTAATGCTCAGTGTGACTGTGTTCTCTTCTCAGCCTTGCAGTTAGAAAAATATTTTTATGCCTGTGTTGCCTAAAATAGAAGACTATATTGCCATCTACAAAACAGGTAGAGGTGTCACTAAACTAGTTTTTAAGTGCTTTATGTCCTTAAAACCAAAGTTTGCTAAGTACAGTCTTGCATGTGAGATCCACTGGAAATTATTTTCTTTTCTGAAAAGCTAATGTTTTCAAAGAAAAATGGAAAAGTTTTTTTTAATAGTGTGCCTTTATAGAGAACAGAAAAAAACCCCCACACAGTGTTGGTAATACTGAGAAGGTTTCCATTGACAGTTATTACTTGCTAAATTTCTTATTTAACCAAAGAGTACCCAAATGAAAAGATCATGAGAGAACAATTATAAACCAATCATGGTTTGGTTAAGTAAAGCGCATGTCTGGATCATCTAGTTTTGTGTGTATGATTTGTTAAAACTGTAAAGACATCAGCACAACAGCTCTTCTGTTGGGATCTTGGTGGTGTTGCTTAACTTGGCTGAGAGCTCTCACTTTTCAGCCAACTGCATGTGTCCGTTTGTCTTGGCGCAGAGAACTGCTGGTTCCTGGCGGCCCTGGAAGCCCTGACATTCCACCAGGACATCTTGGCTGCAGTTGTGCCACAAAACCAGAGCTTTGAGAGGAAATATGCGGGCATTTTCCACTTCCGGGTACAGCTGCTCCCCCAGATTGCAGGAGATCATTAGATATCCTCTGCTATGTTTTGTGTCACACCCTTAGATAATTTGTACGTGGTTCCCTTTGGCCAGGGGCAAGTGGCCAGAGGGTATCCCAGTCTGGAGAGGAGCCCATCACCCCTCCCACAAAGTAGTGCAGGCAGTGAATCAGCTGCAAGCTGCTCTGAGGAAACACCTCTGCTTGACAGCTCTCTCCAGCTGTGTTCTACCCATATTTTAACACAGACAAAACTCTTTTTCAAGAGTGGCAACAGTCAGCAGGACCTGAGTACATCAGGTCCAATCTTCTACCCCTTTGTCCACGTCTTGGTACAGCTCTGCTACCCTGCAGTTAGGAATTCCTTCCCCAGAAGTCCATCTGTGGCTAATTTTCCTGCTCCCTCCTTTTACACCTGATACGTGGTTTGTTTTCTCCTCTGGCTGGGTGGGGCTGAGGAGCTGGCTTTGTGGGTGAATCAGCACATCCCACTGACCCACAACAGCTCGTTTTGTCCCCACAGCTAGGCTCTCTTGCCTTTCCTGTTGTTTCAAGGGGAGGTCCCTTGCAAGGGAAACATCAGCTCATTCCTTTCCCCTGACAGTTCTGGCACTTCGGGGAATGGATTGACGTGGTGGTTGATGATCGCCTGCCGGTGAATGAGGCTGGGGAGCTGCTCTTTGTTTCCTCAGTCTATAAGAACGTGTTTTGGGGAGCCCTTCTGGAGAAGGCATATGCTAAGTAAGTGACTCATTTCAAGTTATGCAAATAGTCTCTCTAAAATATGTTGGTTGGTGCCTACGCAGTTTGTTCTTGTTTATAAATGCATCTTCTAGGCCTTGCTGCATTTGGAGTGTAATAGATGGCTCTCATCTTTCTATTATTACATATAAAAGCTGTCATTGCAATAGCTGTTATCAAACCAGGCCCTTGAGTGTAAATCCAAGGGTTTAGATGTGAAAACAGCCCTATTGTGTGGGGTTGTCCTCTGAGTGTTATCATTGTTTGCAGTGTATTGGCTTAGGCTGATGCCACTCTTGTAAATACCACAGAGGAGTGGAACACCACAGATAGACATTTTCAAGTGTGAATGATTTCCAAAGCCTCCTTTAATGTATTATCAGTGGGAGAAACCTCCAAGGATTTTTGTTTTGGAGGTCTGATGAAGCATTGCACTTTGCTTTGGCAGATGTTTTTGCTCTCAGGTCCCCAGAGCTGAGTTGTATCGCAAGTCACATGGCACGGTGAGAACAGTGGCTTCTCTCCAGGGTGTTTTGTCTACAGTGGTAAACTCTAGTGGTAGTATCAGCACAAAGAAGAAAGCAACACGACCTAACTGATGGAGTTTGTTAATATTTGGCTGAAGTAATCTCTGTAGAGAAGGGAAGAATACTCTAGTTAAACACTGAGAAAAAGATCACACAGAGGTGAGAATGTTCAGTTATTTTCATTTGGTGTTAATGTTAGAATGAAAAGACTGGACCAAGTTGCACTGTAGTGATAAAGAAAATCAGATTGGAATCAGAGCTCTCAAGACAGTGTGTCTCAAGGCACTATATCAGATACAGCACAGTGCCTGGTGATAAATTCAGGCAACATTGTCTAAGGCAGAGTTATCAAAGAGTTGTGATGGGCATGTTCTTATTACGGTGCAGTCAGGGATGACAGCGAGTGAAGAGTCCCTTTCAGACTATGGCCAATCTTGGAGGCAATTTTGTAGATTCCCTTCTTCCCAAATGCCAAAAATTCCCCTAAAATTAGACAAGAGTTACAGCCTTCCTTTTGCTTTTTGCGCGCTTTTTTTTATGTTTTCATTGGCAAGCTGTTCTCAACCTGTCATGTGTGACTATAACCCGAAGAATATATTGCTGTCTTTTTTTGCTAGACTCTACGGCTCCTATGAAGATCTGCAGATTGGGCAAGTTTCAGAAGCCTTGGTGGATTTTACAGGGGGTGTCAATACAAGGATCAAGCTTGCAGAAGCTCCTCCTGATCTGTGGGATATCCTGACAAGAGCCACCTACAGCAGATCTCTCATGGGCTGTCAGACACACTTAGGGGTGAGGCTTGGAGTGACATCAAATGGCTTTACAACTAAAAGCCTTTCCAGATGTGTTTCCCTCTGCTCAGCTGGTCATTGTGACTCATAAAGTATCAAAGCTGTCACACGTGGCTTTCTGTAGAAGTCATGATCTTCATGTTAAACTTTGCTCATGGATTGATTCCCTGATGCTCTCAGCTCCTTGTTGTTATGTTTAGGAACTGGTTTATCTATCAAAGAATTTCTATTAAATAGGGACCTACTGCATTTTCCCATTTTTATTAAATAAATTTTCCATTTTTACAGGTGGTGCAGTGAGGTACAGACACACGTGGAATAGAGTTGCAGCTAAGGTAGAGAGGTGTGTCGTTCAGAACATGAATTCAAGTCTTGCCTTCCAAGCTTTGTGCTACCACCTCAGCTGTCTGGAAACTACTTTTCTGAAAATCAAAACCTGACCTCCTGGACTTCCTTAAAATGAGATGGTCTCTAGCCAAAGATCCACAATTTAGGAAGGGACATTCACAATCCACCTTTCAATTCCAAACAGACTGCAAAATCTGGTTCTTAGGAGCTTCCATTTATTTATTTATTTTATTTTCAGTTCTCCATTTGCTTTGAAAGTCATTGCTTACAGGAGTACAGGTCTCTGGTATTGGTTTGATTCTGCTATATCAGTAGGGATAGAATAAAAGGATTATTTTCCTTCTGTTTCTCTTTCTTCTATACAGAAAACAAAGGTCCTGAAGAATGGGCTTGTTGCTGGCCATGCCTACACAATAACTGGTATTAGAAAGGTAAGACCAGCCCAAATGTCCTGGGTCTAGGTTAATTTGGATATCAGCAATTTTTATTGCATTCATAGGTTCAACCATTGATCAGAGCAACTATAATATCTCTTCCCCAATACTCTTTTCTTAGTCTAAGGCTAAAAGAGACTGTGTGCTTTGTTAATATTTACTTTCTAAGTGTGCTAATTTTAATTTGGAGGCCTTGATGTAAAGGATCCATGGTTATGGATCAGTGTATCTCTAAGTGTGGGAATGATTCATGGGGCTCTGCTGAGACCATCACCTAGAAATGCATCTTAGCTGTTAAGAATGAAAGGACTGGCCTTTGACGCTGCTGAGAGAATGTGCTGAAACTTGGAGATGTGCTTTTTGCTTGAGGTAAAAAGCCTTCCTCTGAAGGCAGTGGAGAGTCCACAGAGAAGTAAGGATGTAAAGCCCAAAATATGAAAAACTGCAGATAGTAATGTGAGTTAGGGGTGGAGTAAGGGAACTGAACTGTGCTCCTGTGCAGACAGTGCAGGGGGACCCCAATAATCTGCAGAAGTACTTCTTGGAGCCTCATTAGGATATTTGTCTAGAGGTAAAGGACTTGAAATAATACGTCCCAAAGAGTCAGAGTTTTTTTCTCCTGGATTGGTGCTTGACTGTTTTGTCCAGCCTCAAGAGGAGGTTGACAAGGATGGCAAAGGACTGTGTGGGGCTTTGGACATGTTGGTGAAAGCATGTTCAGTACCCCTAGGAAGAAATACTAGGAAGGGCAGAAGAGGTGAGCTGGATGAGGTACGTCTGTGTCTCCCCCAAGAGGAGCAAGAGGGATTTATGTGTGGAGTTTTTCCGCAACGTGTCTCTCAGTCTGGCTCCTCTGAGCCAGGCAGCATTAAAGGACTGACCAGCATGTGGAAACAGTGTGAAGTCAGCTGTTCTGCTGTGTGCTGCCAGCAAAGCCCCTAACTGGCCTGGCTCCCTCTCTTCCCACCATGACATCCCAGTTCAGGAGGCAATAATCTGTGTGGTAACCCACAGGGAGCTGCATTGTGCTGTGCCGTTGCACTGGGATAGGACTTGACTTTCACACGGGTACAAAATGAGCAGATGTTGGAAAGGAAGAGGACTTTACAGTCAAGTCTTTAGATCAGGAATCTGTCATGACTCTGGTTTCAGGTTAGGATGTAAGATGAAGCACCTTAATCTCTTTGTTGCTGGCATTCAGTGTTACATGTTCAAAGATTTTTATCATCATACTTGCTGGCATCTATAAGAACAAACAAAATCATTAATATCTGTCATAGTACAATGATATAGACCAGATGAGAACTGCTGAGACCTTGGTAAGCACAGTGTTACTGTTTTCTGCAGGTGACCTGTCAATATGGACCAGAAAACCTAGTGAGACTGAGAAATCCGTGGGGAAAAATTGAGTGGAAAGGAGACTGGAGTGACAGGTGAGTTTAAAAAAGGAAAGGTGTGACACTGAGCAGGGGAAAGGTTTCTTGGAGGAAAGATGCTGCCATCTTCAGGCATGAATTAATGTTGAGGGCAGCAGTAAGATAACAGTTGCTTGCACAGACCTTCTGGTGTCAAAGCAATGACTCCATAGATTTATGTCTCCAACAGATGGCGCTGCTGTAGCTGGGCTCACTTCACACATGCAGTCTCAGTCAGATCAGTTCTGCTTTGCCTTTCACTAAATGCCAGAGGAAGCATAACATGAACACAAGGTGCTGACCACAGTGCTGTGATCTGGAGAGCATACAAAGGGACAGATAGCTGTGCAGGAGGCTCTAAAAACCCCATGTTTCAGGACACAGTCATTTATCACAGGAAGGCCCAGGAGAAATCTTCCACAGGCTGCAAGGTATTTGAATTGGATAGCTATGAAGGAGTCCTCTGTCCCAGCTGCTTGGGGAGATACTGTTGGGCATGAGATCAGAGGAAGCAACTAGTAAGGCAAATGGGCCCTATATTTGCATCTACCTGGTTTTTTGTTTTTTTTTTTTTTTTAATTGTGACCCATGAAAGAAAGTGGTTTGCATTCTAGACCATGGCCAACTGTAAACTTGTGTCCTGTTCCTCTTTGAAGTGGAGCATATTTCTTCGTTCCAAGCTTCACTTCATTCCCTGCACAGGCTGTTTGCTGAGGCTCAGGGCGTAGAAAGGAGCGAAGAGTACAGAGGTCATTGGGAATGTGAATGACTTTCACCTTGTCTGCAGAGCAGTAACTTCTCTGATGCGTGTCTGTCACATAATGACAACACACCAGCTGTTCTGTTGAAGAGCATAATGAGCAACATACTGCAGGCCTGCCTTTGAAATGACTCCCAGCTGCCTCTTGTGCTGTCCTAGTCATTCATTCATTATGCCGAACACTCTTCCTATTATGTCTCCTTTGACAGAAAATTAACCAACAAAGCAGGTCTAGATTTTTATATTTTAAGTACTTGGAAGCTGCGTGTTCAAGTGAAGGGACTGGCTGATGGAAATGGAACATTTCTGGCTTCTACTGGAGAAAGCTGGAGTCATGTAGCTACATCTTATGGGACCCAGAGTAGTTGTGGAGTCTCCTGTGGCTGAAGGCATAGTGTGGGGGATAGGCATGGAGATATGTAGAAAACGGGATTTGGTCTCTTTTTATAGAGGAAGGCTGTGTCCTCTGCCTTGAATCTGTGGCTGTATTTGGTTAGTCACCTCATGTTTTTCCCCTTAGCTCTTACAAGTGGGAGCTGCTGAGCCCGAAGGAGAAGATTTTGCTGAGGAAAAAGAAGGAGGATGGAGAATTCTGGTAATGGCACAGTCTTGCTTCTCCCCTCTCTGCCAGTAGCACTGGGGCTGCACCTGGAGCTGAAGCAGCACATTGACACTTAGGCCAAGGCACAGGTCATGTGCTTTATGGCAGCCCGTGCTCTTCTCAGCTTGATGCTGTGAGAAGCAGCGGCTGTGCTGACATGGGATGCACTGTTCCTCAGTGCAGTAGTGAGGGAGAAGCAGGACATTGCCAGGTCTCTTGGGGCTGTTGGAGACAAAGGGCAGCTTTCAGGAGCTTTTGTCCTGCCTTT